>JAIQCW010000191.1:0-29975 GCA_020283715.1 Cytauxzoon felis
CCACGATCTCCGGGAGTGGCTCTACTCTTTAGAGATAGGTAATTAGAAGAGCTGTCTGCAAGACCAACGGTGGAGGCGAGTGGAACAGTGGTTGTAACCTCAGGTGGAATTAAGATATGGATTAAGTATATTACAAGATTATATATCATTATAGTATTGTTTGAGTATATTGTATAGTACTTGATGTAGTGTTGATTTATATGCTTCATACCATGGTAATGATATGATATTATATCCCATTAATTTTAATATTCTATAATATTCAAAATTATTAATTAAATAAATTACCTATTTCTATATTTTGTTTTCCCATTTGATATTAATTTCAAATTACCAAATGATTGATAATCACAATTATAATCACCACTAAAAAATGGGGTAAATTAATATAAATTTGTGGTGTTTTTACCATATAATATTGAAATGATGGGGTCCATCTAATTCTATAATTAGAAATGGTATAAATTCATTGTAATCATTGGACAAAATAAAATCTACAATAATGCCTTTATAAATTTCATATTCTCCCTTGTATAATAATTTAAATCGATCTAATACTCTTCTAACTTTATCTTGTGTTACAGACATTATTCCATGATCGTATATAACTCTTGATCCATTTATTGCCATCTCTAATACATTTTCTGGTATCATCGATACTATATAATGAAATTTTATGTAATGAATATATACATACCATCTAAATTCAATTCAAATTTAATTGTAGCATAAATTTGTAAAATCTATAAATGTAAATATTATAATGGGGTTAAATTACCCTCCTTAAGTCGGGTATATTTGAATGTGATGTAAAATAACCCCAGTTCACATTTGATAATATTTGAATAGCATCATTAATAGCCTATAATGTATGTGACTAATATAATATGACTCACATTCTTATCAATCTTTGATACATTTGATATAAATATAGACCATAATATACAAATCAATTTTAAATCATCAAATTTATCATTACATTTCATTATAACCTTCAATCTATCCAACGATTTATATACCAAATCTTCATTCAATACATCAAAATATGCTATAGTATGCAAACATAATGATAATTGACCCAATGTTGTGCTGTTAATTAACACCATAATCTGTGGGGTAGAAATTAATAATATTAAATATTAACGAACCTGTTTTATAATTTTCTTCAATACAGCTTCATGATAAATTCTATTCTTCTGTAATGACCATAATATCTGTACCAGAGCCTCAATCTTGACCCTCGACTTGTGATCTATAAAGGAATATTTTTTATCCTTTACACTATTCTCTCCACTTGATGTTACATTCCTGCCGTCAGCTTCTCTATTTACTTCCCCTTCCAGCTCCCATAGATCGCTTCCAGGTTATCAGGGTTTATTAGACTAATTGAGGAGTATACGAAGGAGTTGAATGGAAATAACGAATGTATTTGTAGACCTTATATATTGATGAAATACTTTTGTCACCTAATACGAGCCAAAGAATTCATGAAACGGCGATGTAAAGTACGAATAGTAGGTTATAGGTGTTCGTGCTGCAAAACTGATCATAAAAACTGTTTAAAAGATGGAAATAAGTGCGGTATAAGTTACATAGACTTAACATCATCACCCGCAGCTGATCTCAGGGAAGCGAAGGGGGAAGTAAATAGAAGAGCTGACGGCAGGACGACTTCAGGTGGAAATGGACTAACCTGTGATATTGATCCATTTATTACAGAGTAGATTATAATCATCTAGTGTAAAGTTATCTATGGTGCTCGAAATGTAAAATATAAAATTCGATAGACATTGTACATCATCAAATTCCTAAATATAAAATAAAAAACCCCACTTTACATACATTTAGTCTTTTTATGCATGTAGATTTGATTAATTTAAGTAGATATGAAATAATATCTTTACTTGATGTATTTGTATTGAATGATAAAAATTCATCTATTGTAACTGTATCATCTTTTATAAATGTTAAATGACTTCTACTTAGTATATAATGTGTATTTATTGTCCTATATTGACTATAATCATCAATGTATGAATATAATCCGCCCAATAATTTGACATTATTTATAATTGTGGTGTTTTTTAAGTTGGGCACTATAAATTTCAAAATTTTATGAACCCCAGAAAAATCAACTTTTAAGTATAGCAAGGACCAGCATAGATCAATTGATATGTCCATTGAACATGTAATGTTGTTATTGTAAATTCTATAGGTGTACAATTGAGATTAATGACTTTAACTTACAAGTCGAGAAGTTCTTGTGGTACATTTGATAATTCAATTTGATTCTTGGCATAAAAATACAATACATTAGAGAGCGATGAAAAAAATTCATCTCCACTCAATAGCTCCAATTTGCCCAACAATTTATTGAATAATTGCCCAATTAAATGTATTCTATCCCCATTTAATTTAACCCCACTTGATGATTTACAAATTACACTAAATTCATTAAAGGATATATTTCCTATATTAATATTATGATTAATGATATATAATTTAACCTTTCCCATCATTATATAAGGAATTTATATCTTTAACCCTCAATTTCTCGTCTATAAGTGACTTGAGGATAGTGTCGTAGAAATTTAAGTCCAAGGCTTCTAATTTGATTAAATTTATCAAACCCAACAAATCATCAAGTTTAATAGTAATCCCCACATTTTTTATGCGTTTGGAAAGTTCATTTGATAATAAGTGTGTAATAAATGAATTATTTAATTTATATGAGGATGATGAGATAATGTTATTAATCAGTTGATTATCATCTATGGATTCCATGCTTTTATCCAGAATATTCCCGACAGTATCAATCACAGCTTTAGAAAGTTCTTTTTGTTCCATAGGGTTGATTAGTCCTGGAGTGCATAAACTTCTACCAACATTTAACAAACCTCGTGTTTCAGTTTTCAATACCTCACATGCGATCATAATAATCTGTTGTACATCCAAATTATTAACTTCAACACTACCATCTTCCACCAAAGCCAAAACATCCTTTACAACAGTCAGTGTTTTGTGCGACAACATCTCCAGAGACGAGGGCACAACACTCGCTCCCTCCTTGATGTTACAGTGACGAAACTCCTTTAACATTTTAACAAACACCCAAATCATTCCAATCAAGTGCTTACCCTTGACAGAACGATACGATCCTGCATATATATGAATCATCGTTGAATTCAACGCACCATCACCGAGTGTAGACTCAAATGACTTTAAAATTTCCAAGAAGACTAAAGATAGATACCGATGGTCATTGGAGAATTCACTATCGTCCAACTCATACGTATCATTGAATTTGTCAGTATAGTTCCGTCTTAATAGATTCGACGCCTGAATTGTCTTTAAGAGTAGGAATTGATGAACAAATGGGAGATTACCAACGTAAACATGAGAATCTACAAATGTAAAGCAGTAAATGTGCGATTAACATACTGAGATTTGAGTTTCCATCCACGGTGATGAATGATTTAAGACATTCTACACTCTTACACTCCTTTATTCTCTTCCTCAAGTTATATTCAGCTTTACTAGACTTTGCAAAGGCTCTACAGGATAACAAACTCGAATTACTGGGAAATTTGACAAAACACAGCAGTAATTTGATGTCATTTCCGCTGACATTACACATATTACAAGAAATCAGGGATATTTATCATTTGTAATCTACAACTTCACATCAATGTAGGCGTCAATGAATGATCTATGCTACTTCTAGGCGATTTACAAATGGATTCCAGGGTCAATTGAAATATTTATAGTTGATTGAAGTAAATGATCCATATTTATCAATGTATAAATTAAAATTTTTAGAGTTATAAACTACACCCACATGGAAGGATACGTAGTCAAAATACTAACACATTACAACAAAATAACTAATTTCGCATTAATTTATATAATACATTTGGGGTGTATAATAAGATTTACATTTTATAAGGGGATTCCTGAAAGAATACAACCCTTTACTCCGTCTACCAGACGGGTTTCCTCGAAGATCCATCTATTCCTCCATTGTAATGATCTTCTCTATTAAATCAATCCTCCACTTCACGTAGATCAGCTACAAGTGAGGTTGATTATTGTAATTTTAATTTAATTTAATTATTTATACATGTATATTAAAGCGTCAGTTGAGTATAACATCTCATACACTCCAGGAGATTATTAATCTATGCAATGAGAAGGTGGAGATTAAGTGTCCAGTGAAGAAGGAGGAAGAGAAAAAGGTTGGGACTAGTTGTGGAACTAATCCTGTTCAAGTAGCATCTCAAGGTGGTCAACAGAATAATTGTTGCTGCATCAGTGGGTTGAAGGGATCAAAAGATAATATTACAAATGCGAGTATTAAAGCATTATTGGATAATATACAAGTTAATGGTTGTAAATGTTGTTCCAGTACTGAGACTGATCACATGCAAACATTCGTAACTAAATCTAAGGATGCTCTGAAGACATCAGGGAAGGTCTTGATAAAGGAGATAGAGAAGGTTCCGTTAGGTGATAATGAAAGTACAATTGAAGATGTGAAATTGTTAAAGGAATATACACATCAAGTCTTGTGGTTCTTACTCTCTTATGTTGCAGTGGAAGAATATATTTTAATATGCACATGGCTGTGTAGACTTAAAGAGTATTTGTGTAAGATTATCAATTGTCTGAAGAGTCAGGAGAATAGTCCATGTAAACAGTGTTGCGAACATTTAAAAGGCAAGGAGGACAAAAAGGATTGTATATGTAGGATATTATGTAACATCATATGTCTACTTATAAAATCTATAAAGAGGTTACATAATCATAAGAGGGAGATTATTTTAAGGAAGGATACTACGACCCCTGTTGATTCTAAATGTAAATGTGAATGTTGTCAAAAGGATGGAGCCAATGGAAAATGCACATGTGTTGAGAATGTAAAGAAGAAGGAGGATGAATCTTTTACTGTATCTACGAAATCTTTGGATAATATAAGGTCGACGATTCTCATATTTTATGGTATGGAGAAGATAATTAAAAAGTATGAAAAATTAGGTTGTAAGGATGGCAAATGCAAATGTGAGGATAAGTCTGAAAACTACACAGAATGTCTATCGTTATTATCTGTATGTTATAACATTCTGGTAGATCTTTCATCAATGAAGGACGGTACTCTACCCATGGCTGTCACGTGGTTATCCAATTGTTTGATGTTTGCAGGTGAGAATGATAAATCTTCTTTGAGTCTGGATAATGAGTATAGCTGCCGCCAATCTAAGTATAAATCTGATTCTGATTGCAATAATAGTAAGGTTGATGAGTTGGTTAAGAAATATAATGCGATGATTGAAAAGGCTGAGGAATTGAGTGGAGTTACAGATAATATAAATAGTGGAACGAATTGTACTGGTACTCTTCAATCATGTGGTTCAAGTACTGGAGATTCAGGTACTTGTGGGAGTGGTGAAACAGGTAAAGAATGTAGTTGCAATGATGACTGTGGATGCCAAAATTCGGCTAGTAGTACAACTGAAGATAAAAATGTATTTAAGAAATTGTGCGAAATGATGTGTTGCAATGGAAGTGGAAATTGTACTTGTAGTAGTAATTCTGGGAAGTGTCAATCTATAAGATCGTTTTGTAAGGAAGTAGATGGTTTTATAAAATTGGTGAATAGTGTTATTAAACCAAATGGAGCATCACAAGAATCTACATCTCCAACTACTCAATGTGAATGTAAGAACAGTAATTGCGATTATTGTAAAACCCGTCGCTTCATTAGACTCGTTGAGGTGTATACTGAGAAGTTAAAGGAGGTACATAAATGTAAATGCAATAAACCCGATTGGGGTGATGCGGTCATTGATATAACGTTAGACGTAGGCTTTGCCCTAGCTAGAACTACAAAAGTTGCCTTAGATATGTTTGGTTTAAGTTCTAAGAATGGTAATACCGAAAATGGCCAAGGAACAAAACAAATTACTCAAGGATCCAAGCTAAAATTTTATGAGTGCAAGTGTTGTATAGATAAAAAAGAAGGAAACTGCCTAAAGGATGGAAAATATATGATGTATGCCGTATATAGTAGACCTCAAGTGGAACCCGTAGCTGATCTCAGGGAAGCGGAGGGATAACTAAATAAAGGAGCTGTCTGCAGGACGAAGAGAGTATGACTGGACTTCGAGTGGAGAGTAAAGAAGTTGTAGATAATGAGTAATAAAAGATTGAATTTATATAGAGTTATTGATTTCATCATCATTACCGTTATTATTTTTACCTTTATCATTATCATTATCATCATTATTATCATTTAAGATTGTATTCTCATCATTATCTAATTCGATATTAATTTTATTTTTATTATTTTCATTAATATTTTTAAACATTGTAGCGATATCTAATTGATGTTGTGCGATAGATTTATGTTCTTTATTATTATTATTATTATTAGGATTTAATAAATAATTTTTTTTACGATTAGATGTGATATGTAATTTTAATTCATATGGTATTTTACCTTCAGAATCCATTAAATTATATAAATTATCAAAATTTTCTTTTAAATTTTCATATTCATATTTAAGCATACATGTTATTTGATTATTTACATCTAATTTCTCTTGTAATATATGTAAACCTTTTATCCTTAATCTCTGTATATTATCAAACTCATTATTCGAATCCATCATCAAATCAGATGATCCATCCCTACTCGTAGTCCTCTTACCTAAATAATATCATATTTAAACAATCATCAATACTATCTTCCACCTGAAGTCCAATCCACCCCTTTTCATCCTGCCGTCAGCTTCTCTATTTACTTCCCCTTCCAGCTCCCGTAGATCGCTTCCAGGTTCCACTTGAGGTTATAATCTAATCTCGACGAGATAAGGATAAAGTGATGGAATCCATGTTTGAAGGGTTATCTCAATGAATATAAATTGAATTAAAGTGAGGATGAGTATACTCAATACAATCATCAAATTCCTTTTCATTGAAGTATTGACATCTGAATTTCATCCAATGGTCATTCCACAATTTTCATGAGTTTCGCCAGAAATTGAGATTTTCCTTCAAATTTTAGAGGTAAATGTGAAGGTAGTGTTTGGACCTCAAGTGGAGACCTCAAATGGAATACCCGTAGCTGATCTCAGGGAAGCGGAGGGGGAAGTAATTAAAAGAGCTGACGGCAGGACGAAGAGAGTTGTATTGGACCTCGAGTGGAGTGGAAATGAAGATTAGGGTGAAGGTGATGAAGTATTTCAATTATTGTCATGCTTACCTTTTGATATTCTAGATGAAGAAGATGACGATGGTGTATTACAAGAGTTCTTGGAATTATTGATTGAAGATGATGAATTACTTTTATCTGAATCTTTTTTGGTATTGTTAATTGATGATGATGTATTATTACAAGAATTCTTTTCATTATTAAATAAAGCTTGTGCTCGTTCATCAGCATCATTAAATAAAGCTGAAGATTTCAAATCCAAATCACGCATTAATAATAAATTACGTCTAACAAAACCTGGTAATCCTAATAAATCATCTGTAACATCATCAGAATTATCCATCTTTAGACAACAATCTACAACAGGTACAAAAAAAATCAACTTGTCTAATAAATTTTAAATAATAAAAACATTATTACAATTAATTTTATTTATTTATGATCCATTTTTTATTTTTAAATGTGAGCTCTATCATTAACAATAGGTCCATAACAACACCCAATAGCTGTATATAAAAAAATTAATTATGTTTATACGTATATTTAGATAGATTTTAATATATTTTCAAGTAGATTTATATGTATTTAATTAAATTTTCAATTATAAAATTGTAGTTAGACACCTGAAATCATCAATTTTAAGGTGCATATACAGTACAAAGCAGTAGAGGATGATTTGAATTAATTATATACAAATGTGTGGCCTATTTCAACCTATAGGTCAAGTAAGATTAACAAATGTAGCAACTGTACGGTTAAAAGTTAAAGATCAACGATTTGAAATTGCATGTTATAGGAATAAGATTGTTAATTGGCGTTCAGGTATAATATATAATCTCTATTATATTACATATAAATATATTAATAGGTGTAGAAACAGATATACAAGAGGTATTACAATGTCCATATATTTTCACGAGTATATCAAAGGGTAAATTAGCTAAAAATGCTGAGTTAATTAAAGCATTTAATACAACAGATACATTTACAATCTGTAAACAAATATTAGATAAAGGTATTGTCATACTCTCTATCATTTTATAACATCTACCATAGGTGAATATCAAATCAGTAAAGAAGAAAGAGAACAATTACTAGAATCAACTTTTAAAGATATTGTCTCAATATTACATGAAGTTACAATAAATCCAAACACTGGTCATCCATTAGCTCGTAGTCTATTAGAAAATGCATTAAAATCTACAGGATTTAGTGTTACATTAAATGAACCAGCAAAAAAACAAGCACTTAAAGCATTAAGCCTATTACAAAAATTTTACCCAGATGATATCGCAAGAACAAAAATGAGATTAAGAATCACATGCCTCTCACAACAACATGATCAAGTACTAAATTATCTCAAAAACAATAATGCATACATCGAACAAGATGAAGGATATAATTTTAATTATCAACATCATGTTCCATCCGCCGAAGGTACTACACTCGAGGTCCAATCCGACTCCTCTTCCACTTCCACCATAGGTCGTCCTGCAGACAGCTCTTCTCCACTTGAGGTCCATCCTGCCGTCAGCTCTTCCAATTACCTATCTCTAAAGAGTATAGCCACTCCCAGAGATCGTGGCGAAGAATCCGAGACGATCCATGGGAGTCGAGGTGAGGTAAATAGAGAGGCCACCACGCCTAGTGGAATGAGGAGTAGTACTGGACCTCAGGTGGAACCCGTAGCTGATCTCAGGGAAGCGGAGGGTGATATAAATAGAGAAGGCTCCACGCCGAGTGGAATGACCTCAGGTAGAATGGAGAGTAGTATTGTAACCTCAGGTGGAGTTGATGATGATGTTATGGATTCATCTAGATATAGTGGTGTTATAAGGATATTATTTTTATGTTGTCCTAGTTTATTTAGGGAGATTGATTCATTTGTTGTTGATGTTATGGATCCTCCTGGTTCATTACAGTTAGTTTCATTAAATGTTAAAGATATTACTAATAAATCTATTGATAATGATGGTAATATATTATCCCCACATAAAATAAAAAATATGGTGGTTAAAGGGGGTAATTTAACCCCATCAGTAGAATCATCTATTATTGATGGTGATAAAACTATACAAGATGTTACATCTAATGAATTTAATACATCATTAAGTGGGGATTTTGATAAAAAAATGTCTATAAATGAAGTAATAAATACAGATTCTATCAATACCAATATGAATAACCTAGTCACATCACCAACATCTGGATCATTTAAATGTACAAGCTGTAATATTTATCTACCAAGCGCCTCAAATTATAGAAATCACTGCAAAAGCGATCTACACGTACTAAATTCAAAAAGGAAATTAAAAGGAATGGAACCAATCACAGAAGATGACTACAAATTCATTAAAGATAATATTGAAAATAATACAGAAAAATGATCCATTTACTCTTCCACCTGAGGTTACAACCTCTGTTCCACTCGCCGTGGTGGCTTCTTCTATCTACTTCCCCTTCCAGCTCCCGTAGATCGCTTCCAGGTTTTCCACTTGAGGTTACATCACTACCCTCTCATTGCCACGATCTCTGGGAGTGGCTCTACTCTTTAGAGATAGGTAATTAGAAGGGCTGACGGCAGGACGACCTACGGTAGAGGTAACCTCGGGTGGAGTGTACATACGTTTAAGTTTTATATGGATGGGGTGTATGTGACAGCGGAAAAATTATACACGTGGAATTTTCCTCTTTGGGTGGAATTTCTTTATTCTAACTTCACGCATAATTTACTTTTTTGAATGTATGCTTGTATGAAAAATGTATAGTGCTTGTGTTTCTATGTTGAATATGAGTGATTTTAATCTTCATTTATCATGTGAAGATGGTAAATGTACTGAATGTGTATGTAATGTGTTATTATCACCTGTATCTGATACTGTAAAATTAAAACTATTAATTCGTATATCGTATATAATATCATCTATAAATGATAAAAAAATTCCAAATTTCATTAATGATGATTATAAAATTTCTAAATTACAGGAGATACTTGTATGTCTATTCCATGTTCAATGTAATTTCAACCTTATTAGGTCCTTGTCATTTCCGATTCTGTATATTTAGAAGCTGATGGACCATTCAATAAATCTAGGGAATTGATTGATAGAATAATAGAGTAGGTGAATTTTTGGAAAATAATGAAATTTTTAGTATATTGTTATGTATGAATTTATTATTACCGAGGTCTATCAATGCTATTGATGGCACTTGTTCATTGGTTTTGATCATATTGAAGCGGTTAAAATCAATGGAAATTGATCAATTACCAATTGAGGATTATAAATTTATATTGATTTTATTGGAAGAAGTTGTTAAACGTGGCAGAGGGATTAAAGAGGTATTTAAATCACTTGGTAATTATAATCTCTGTAGGCTAGAGATATAATTTCAACATCTTGTTCAATAATCCTTCGGTTAAAGAATGAAAATATTCTTCAAGTATCGATATTGTTGCATATAATCATGTTGTTATTGGATAAATCATTTGAAAAGACATTTGTATATGGACTTGAATTGAAGCTTATAAAATTCTTAAAGGATTACAAGTATAAATATAATATACGTTTATTATCATTAGGTATATTAACTATTATATATAATAAAATAGATAATGATGCTATTGATAAATTGGTATCGGTATTGATTAATATAATTATATCCATGAGGAATAGTAATGATATTAAAATACATTCAGCATCTTTGCTGAGTAAAATGTTAAATGAACGAGTGATTAATATGGATGAGATTATAAATGGTATTGGATTATATCGATGGTTATTTGAATGTTTAAGGGTGAATGATTATATTATTGGGTATAAGATGGTAAAATTCATCATGAAAAACTATATGGAATGCACTATAAACTTGAATAATGGTATAGTCAAAGGTATTTTTCTCTAAATTTAAATTCATTACCACCCCACTTAGATGTTGAAATGTTGATTTCAATAATAATAAATATAGTCGAAACAAATGTATATAACAAAGACATATTGAATTACGCGTTAATAGTAATAGATCTTATTAAACATATCATTAATAAAAATGACGCGCGCGTCGAGAAAGAAATTTTAACGCTGTTAATTTATGGAATACAGAAGGTGATGAAAATTAATGAAGACGAGAGTGAATCTCCACCTGAGGTTACCTCTACCGTTGGTCTTGCAGACAGCTCTTCCAATTACCTATCTCTAAAGAGTAGAACCACTCCCAGAGATCGTGGCGTATGTAGGGTTGTGGGGGAAAGTGGGGATAAAAAACACTATAATTTTCCACCTGAGGTTACCTCTACCGTTAGTAGAATATCTGTTCCACTCACCGTGGAGGCCTCTTCTAATTACCTATCTCTAAAGAGTAAAGCCACTCCCAGAGATCGTGGCAGTGTTAAAGGTAGTACTGGACCTCGAGTGGAGACCTCAAGTGGACTACCCGCAGCTGATCTCAGGGAAGCGGAGGGGGAAGTAAATAGAGGAGGCACCACGCCTAGTGGAAAGACCTCAGGTGGAGATGAGTACAGGAGTTCGAGTGGAGATGTTCATATGTTGATGAGGAATTTATCAATTTCGATAGAATTTTGTGAGATTTTACATAATTTTACGATATTAACAATGGATTATATAAATTGTATATTGAATAAAAGAGTAAATTTTTATTAATTTTCAGGTATAAAAATGAATAAAATGTTTAATTTATTCAATGAATTTTATAAATTGATGTAAGGATATCCAAAATTTCATCTCATTTTTATATACTTCAGGCTTAATATTTTAATAAATCTTATCTCATATGTCAATGTCACATCAAAATATCATAATCTAAATCAATTCATCAAGACCACCATACATCTCGCCACTATTATACTGGAAATACCCAATCATAATAATCAACTCTATAATAGAGGTTTTCTCCCACCTGAGGTTACCACTCCTTTCCCACTAGCCGTGGATACCTCTCCACCTGAGGTCCATCCTGCCGTCAGCTCTTCCAATTACCTTCCCGTAAACGGTAGAGCCACTCCCGGAGATCGTGGCATAGAATCCGAGACGATCTATGGGAGTCGAGGTGAGATAAATGGAGAAGGCCTCCACGGCGAGTGGAAGATTTCAAGTGGAGACTGCAGGAATGTAACCTCAAGTGGAAGAGCTCTATGTAATGGGAAACGAACGTTGAATTTTAATAATGATCATACCTCGATAATAATGGGGCAATGTAGGGATAAAAAACCTCATAATGGTAATAAACCCCATAATTCTAATACTATTGATCGTGACTTTACAAATGATGAAGGTAATGATCAGACCTCAAGTGGACTACCCGAAAACGATCTCTGGGAGTTTGAGGGGGAAGTAAATAAAGGAAGCTCTCTGCAAGAGGAAAATAAGGTTGTAACCTCAGTTGGAACGCCTAGTGGAAAGACCTCAGGTGCATCTGAGTGGCTCATAATAGTATATACATTAGATATGATATTGGTATGTTAATTAAATTTATGTTATATATATATATAGTTGAATGATGTTGATGATAATATTAATGTATATATAAAATTCTTGTATTATACTTGTAAATCATTAAGGGATGGTTATAAATATTCAAAGGATCAGAAGATTTATATTCATGGTGCTATAGGTATATTAGATGTTATTAATGGGGTATATTTATTATTATAGTGTCAATTGATATTATAAAGTATGTTTTGTATGATTAAATAATTATAATTTATGGGGTAAAATTTATTTATTATTAAATTATAGGAGAATATTTCATAATGATTATACAATATATTTAAATAGTAATTTATAATTGAAATATAATATTATTATATAGAAAATTTTAAAAAATATTTATGTTTTATATTAGAATATTTAATATTACCATTAATTTTTATAATTAAAAGTAAATATAAATATAAAAATATAAAATTTATAATATTTCAATTGCTCTATTCTAATGAAGAAAAAATTTTTTAATTTGTTAAATGAAATTGTTAATGTTAAAAAACCCCATAAATTATTAAAATAAATTTTAGATTAATATTGAAATTACAATATGTTTAATATCTATTTTAAATAATAATACGTTAATATTATTAAATTTATTTAATAATTTATACATTCAGATGGAAATTTATACAAATCAATAATATCCTAATCTCAATATTAAATAAGAAATATAATAAAATTCATACATATAATCATTCTATACCCATCATCATAACAATCGATATCATACCCATACTCATTATACTACTACTCAAAATACTAAAATATAGCATACATCAACATGAAATTAACCATAACTCCCCACCTGAGGTTACCTCTACCAATGGTACATCCAGTCATACCACTACAACCTCTCTTCCCACTGCCGTGGAGGCCTCTTCTAATTACCTATCTCTAAAGAGTAGAGCCACTCCCAGAGATCGTGGCGAATGTGATGGTGAGGATGTAACCTCAAGTGGAGTATCCGAGACGATTAATGGGAGTCGAGGTAAGGTAATTGGAAGAGGCACCACGCCTAGTGGAAAGGAAGGTGAGGATAGTGATTGGACCTCAAGTGGAAAAAATGGGGTAATAGGGGGTTATGGGGATAATAAACCTCACAATAACAAATTGCCCCATTATAGTGTTAATAATCCCCATAATTCACGTGAAATGCAAGATGAAGTTATGGATGTAACCTCATGTGGAAAACCCGTAGCTGATCTCAGGGAAGCGAAGGGGGAAGTAAATGGAAGAGCTGTCTGCAAGACGGATTTCGAGTGGAAGGCCACCACGGCGAGTGGAACAGTGGATATAACTTCAGGTGTTAGTATAGTTGATATATCTATATATGAGTTATGTATATTGGGTATGTATGGTAGGGTATGTTTATATGATTGGTATAAGATATGTATTGATGAGTATTCGTATGGTTTTATGATTGGTATAGAGTGTTATATAAAGGGTATAATGGAGAGATGTATAAAGAATAAGAATAAATTTAATGAATTAGAAATTGTATTTTTGAAATGATAAACTTTTTTTAAATAAAAAAATTTTTTTTCTTTTAGTTATTTTATTATATGGATTTGGATATAAAATTACAAGAAGAAAATGAAAATTATAATGGGGTTATAATAAAAATTATAAAAATTACAAATGTTTGTTGATTAAATTTATAAATAAATTTTATACATTAGAAATTTCAAAATATATTATATACTTATTTAATTAAAAATATACATATCAATACAAAATATATTATTCATCGTATCCTCTGGATCTATAAATATATCCCAATTATCCATTACAACAATCACAATTATAATAAAATCTTCAATCTCATCATCAAACTCCTACTACAAAATATACTCAATGTACAATCCTCTCCACCTGAGGTCCAATCCAACTCCATTCCACTCCACTCCACCGTAGGTCTTGCAGACAGCTCTCCACCTGAGGTTACAACCACTGTTCCACTAGGCGTGGAGCCTCCTAATTACCTATCTCTAAAGAGTAGAGCCATTCCCAGAGATCGTGGAGGTAGAGAAGTTAGTGATGGATCATCCATCATGGGAATGATGGAAGATGGTTCTAAGGATGTGTCGGATGTAACCTCAAGTGGACTACCCGCAGCTGATCTCAGGGAAGCGAAGGGTGAGGTAAATAAGAGGGGCCACCACGGCGAGTGCAATGAAAGTGTGGCAGTGGGGTATTATGGGGATAAAAAACACTATAATTATAATCCACCCCATAATCTAAATAATAAACACCATAAAAATAATTTACCCGATAATGTGCCCAATAAATTATCAGCTAGAATAAGAAATATCAACCAGGAAGAATGTGAAGGTAATAATGTAACCTCAAGTGTAATACCCGTAGCTGATCTCAGGGAAGCGGAGGGGGAAGTAAATAGAAGAGCTCCATGCAATGGGAAAGAAGGACCTCAGGTGGAAGCTGACGGCAGGACGACCTCAGGTGGAGTATATTCATTGTATATGAGTGATGTAGATTTGATAAATCTATTGGATTTATTGCGTGTAGTATTGAGATATATGGATATTATAGAATCATGTTATATAATGGTTATGGATATTACAAGGTTAATTTTATGATGATGAATATGTATATATATGATATAGGTATATAAATAAAGATGATATAATATATAAAGAATTAAATGAGTTGATAATAATAATAATAATAAATTTATTATTAAAATTAAATATAAATGAATTAATAAATTTTATTAATTATAATTTATATAAATTTATAAATTATATAATTTCATTTAATAATTTAATATTATTAAAATATCAATCATTAATTTGTTTATCATTAATAATAATTAAACAAAGAAAATTAAATATAAAAATAATTAATAATAATTATCGTATGTTAAATTATTTATTATTAAATAATTATTTTAATTTATAGAATATACAATTTGGTATAATAATAATAATCAACATTATAATAATTATTTATTAATACCAATATTATGTATTTCATTACAAGAATTACTCACAAATGTAATTATTAAATCCCCTCCTTTCCACATTCATTATATATCATTTTAGCAACTAGAATTCAATACATATAAATGGCATAATATCATACTCTCCATCTCTAATATCATCATCAATGTTTGTTGAAGATGACAATGTGAATACACTCGAGGTCCAATCATCTATACCTTCCTTTCCACTCGCCGTGGTGGCTTCTTCTATTTACTTCCCCTTCCAGCTCCCATAGATCGCTTTCAGGTATTACACTTGAGGTCTCCACCTGAGGTCCAATCACTGTCTTCCACTACTTCATTTTTACCTCCAAAATTTGAAGGAATTTCATCATTTCTGGGGAAACTACCGACAATATCTCAATGAATATTGAATGTAATATAAATGTCAATACTTCATTGAATAGTTTTTGATGATTGTATTTAATATACTTAACCTCACTTCATTCCAATTTATATTCATTGATATATCCTTCCAAACATGAATTCCGTCACTTTATCCTTATCTCGTCGAGATTAGAAATATAACCTCAAGTGGAATACCCGCAGCTGATCTCAGGGAAGCGAAGGGGGAAGTAAATAGAAGAGCTGTCTGCAAGACGGACCTCGAGTGGAAGGCCACCACGGCGAGTGGAACAGTAGATGATAGTGATTGGACTTCGGTGGAATGATATAGTATTTATATATATATATGATATAGTCGGTATATGATAGGAGTACTATTGTGATAGAGTTATGTTCATGTATATTATCATTATTATTATTATATACGTATGACAATGAGATATTTATATCGATAATAAATTCGTGTATATTATCGATTGTGATAGAGGATGTTATATTGATACCATTAGAATTATATTTAATTAATAATAATATAACATTATTAACAAAATCATCAATATTATTATTTACAATAGTAAGTATCCTTAATATCATTTTTTATTAATAATAATTTAGATTATTAAATTAAAACCATTATGGTTACATGAAATTAATTATCATCAAATTGTATAAATTTTATAATTTAAATTAAAATATATTATTTTTTTTATTCATTTTAGATTAAGAAAATATTTAAAAATTTATTAAATGATAATTATGAATTTATTGATGAAAATATAATCTCTTATTTATTATCTGATGTAAATTCCATTATTATTTCTCATTTATTTATTATAGGATAATTATTTCAATAATAATATTAATATTCAATCAAATTCAATAACAATTAATAATCAATTATCTATTATATCAATTAATAATATAAATGGTATCATTCTATAATAATCTTCATTTATATATCATTATCATATCAGATTCAATCATTAATGAATTCTATAACAATTGTATTCAATACATTATCAATGACGCATATAATACAATCAAATTTATACTCTTGAATAATCATCAAAATATAAAATTATCGTACATTAATAAATAATCAATCTAATACAACCAACGAAATTATATATCATACATTCATCCTCAGACAACACTCCATATAAGGTCCTTTCCACTCGCCGTGGTGGCCTCTTCCTTTTACTTCCCCCTCCGCTTCCCTGAGATCAGCTACGGGTATTCCACCTGAGGTTACATCCAACATATCCTTAGTACCATCTTCCATCATTCCCATGATGGATGATCCATCACTAATCTTCCACCTTCACCATAACCCCATAATTATGTGGTAAACCCCATATCTTCATTACAATATATCAATTACATATACTTCCAGTAATTTATACCTTATAATAATACAATTGAAGGAAGATGTATAGTTGTATCAAGGTATATAAGTAATAATATAAATAATTAATATAATATATATACTATATAACTACTAACATGATGTATAACTACTATAGTAACTATATTATACTTATAATAATACTAACTTAACTAACTTCTATAAAATTAATTCAATACTAAACTTCAGTTATAATGAGTTATTTCACCCGTAGCTGATCTCAGGGAAGCGAAGGGGGAGGTAAATAGAAAAGCTCCATGCAATGGGAAAAAAAAGGATAGGTGGATGAAGAGTAGGATTGTAATATCGGGTGGAATGTTGACGATATGAGTTTAGGTTGATGAATAAAAGATGAGGTTTGTAGATTGTACATCAAGTCTATAGAATGGAAAAATTATGAATAGACGCAATATGTATTCGGATAGGCATTATGGTGAATAAAGTGTAAAAGGTATTTAATGAATGTTGTCTATGAGACAAGATAATGTTGTATTAATTCATTATTAAATATGTGAATATTTAATAAGAGAGTATGTATTAGGTATTAAGGTGGGTTATTTGATATCATTGGATTTAGTATTTAGAGATGTATTGAAGATATATCATTTTTTTAAAATAATCCCCCATTTTACTGTATTGCATATTAAGTATAGATTAATTAAGCATATTCATGTTATATATATATTATTATTATTTAAATAGTATTTATAGTATATTAGGTTTATAAAATTAATAAAATGAAAGTGATATTGTTATTTATTATATTAGGTTATTATCAGACACATGCAGGATGGAGAGATTATATATGTTGTTGTTGTGGAAGAGGTGATGATAAAAGACCTATAGATTTAGATATATATTCAAGATGTACTACATCATCTGTTAAAGTAACTAAAAGAGAGGAGGGTTATATGGTAACATATAAAATTGAACCTCAAAATGGTTATATAGTTGGCAGATATACAGATAATGGAAATACTATTTATAGAGTAAAAAAAGGTGAAAAATATAAACATCTTGAGGTTAGATGTTCCAACATTAGTGATGAACCAATTTTAGTGACATTAATATGTTCAAGGGGATTTTTTTCGACGCAACAAGAGATATAATTATTATAAGTTTAAATATGGATGGAAATTAATGAGTGATGGATTCTATGAATGGATTCTTGACATGATACGTGATGGTAAGGAAATTGATGGTGAAGAATCTGTGAGAGAATATAGAGAATTTCTTAGATATATTAGTGAAGAAGATGGTATAATATTACAACCAAAAGTTGATTTATATTAATATATACATATATTATAAAGTTTGTTTATCAAATGCAGTTATAAATTGGGATATTATTGGATTTAACTGTATATGGGGTAAATACATTATAACTACATATCTAGTTGTTATGATATTAGATATACCTTTAAAGAAGCCCCATAACATAAAAATGTGGTATAAATCAATTATATATTTTCAATATAAATAAAATATTATAATAATGATATAAATGATTCAATATTATTAATGATATATTTTAATTTAATGGAACTATCATTATTCATATTAAATAATGAAAATAGTTTACCACATATTCAATCACGATTAAATTGTTGTATAATATTATTAATTATTATCAATAAATATAAAGTTTAATTTTAATCACTTATAATTCAATAAACAACCCAATATAATTTTTTGTATACATAATATTCACATATACTTACTATTATTATAAATATAATATACCAACTATATAATATCACATCATGTTATACTATTATAGTATATATAGTATAATAATTATTTATATTAATACATATATACCATCATATAACTATACTTCATCCTTCAATTGTATTGATATAGTAGTATATATTATATTCATAGAGATATCATCAATAGACACCATGAAGTGGGTAATTATAGTGCATTCACCCTACATTAATGGGGTTGTGGTGAAGTTAAGGATGTAACCTCAAGTGGAACCCGTAGCTGATCTCGGGGAAGCGAAGGGGAAGTAAATAGAGAAGCTGTCTGCATGACGAAAAGAAGTGGTATAGAGAAGGTAGGGATTGGACACCACTTGGTGATTTGTGTCTTAAGATTTGACATTGATTCAAATTTAATGATATTGATATAATTTTCATTTTTGGGTTTATGGTAATGTTAATAGCTCAGATTATGCCACTTTTGTAGGTAGTAACTGAAGTTATAACGTTCATACCCCATTATTGTTAATTTACCCCAGTTTGTTAAGTTTCAAAAACGTTGAAATAACAAGGGATGTCTTATATAATATAGACAATTGAATTTCCATTATTTTGTCAAATTAATTGTTAAATAATTCAACTGTATAACTTGTGTTTTATGTTAATTTTGTAACATTGTATATATTGTTGCCCCATTATTCATAGTAATTGTATGGAAGGAGTAAAATCATAGCATTCATCACCTGAATGATAACTTCTTCCAATAATATGTTACCAATTGCTTTAGTACAACAATTAGAAGATGAATTATCTTCTATTATGCATTGTAGTATTATGTAAATATTCAATCGCAGGGGAACGACGTACTAAACGGGTTAATGTAGATATAAAAATTAAGGAGGGAACAGATGAAGTTGAAGTGTCAAAAGGAGAGACTGGCAATGTTATTGCCTACAGCATTAAACCTAAACTTGACCGTGGATTTCGCAAAATTTCGGATGATAGGTGTTTACTTTATTTATCCAAAGATGGTGATAATTTCGAAGGAACAGAAGTTTTTTACTTGAAGGGCATTGAAGGACCTATTATTGTCAAACTGATGTTTGTAAATAGTTATGCTAGTGGTAAATTTAGGTACATTTATTATCTTCGCTTTGTTGATGAATGGACAATGGTAACGCAACGAATATTTAATTATGCCGTGAAAAAACTAAATGAATGTAAACCTGACAGTGAGGGGAAGATGATTCTTCCAAAATTTATAGATATTGACCTTAACAATAGAAAGAGTAGTGATGGGATTGATGTTGAATGCAATAAATACGGTGATGACAAATGGAATATAAAATATGTGCCAAAGAGTGGATGTCATATATTGATAATAAATGTTGGCATACAGACTTTATGGTTTCTAGGTGGAAATTATAATGTTCCTAATGAGGTTAATGTAACCATTACAGATGATGTTGTTATTTCTTTGACCTTTAAGGGGACTGATATAGGGGAGCTGACAATTATCAAATATAAACTATACCCAGGAAAAACTAAATACAGTGTATCAGGTCGCGATGATATTGATATTAAGAAAAAAGCAACTTTGGTTAAACATGTTGAAGATGCAGGTGAAGATGATGAAGATGAACATGGATTAATAGAAGATCAATATGAATGGATAGGGGGAATAGAAGTCACTGAAGGAGAGATGAAACAATTGAACGAATATCTACAAAGGAAAGCTAGGGGTGAAGTACATGAAGAATTTGTAGTGGCCGAATTACCAGAGATAGAAGTTGATGAACAAGAGAAGGAATATATTGAACCTGAAGCCGATCTCGGGGAGGCGGAGGGGGAAGTAATTGAAGAAGGCACCACGCCTAGTGGAGAAGATGTTGAAATTGAAGTAGCTCTCGAGGAGGTGAAGGAGAGCGTAGAAGTACAAGATCCTATAGTAGATATTGTAGATGGATTATCATATGAATCTATAGATGTAGATGATTTAATAGTACCTGAGGTTGAGGATATAGAGATTGATATACTCTTGTTGGATCCATCATGTCATATCAAGAGAACATATGGTGAGACTACACATACTATAGCATTCATAACTCCTCATCGTGCTGTTAAAGTAAAGTATGGTGATTTATTACTATGGGAATCTGAGAATATGGATGAACATTGTAAGATCATTGATGTATTTAGTAAAAATGGGAATGATTTAATGGTACTCTCCATCCTCAATGATAAAACCTCCTCAATCCTCCCTGGTTTCTACCATTGTAGTAGAGATTTTGAATGTAATAAATTCAATTATGAGAACTTCGTATATATGTGGAATGAATTTAAATTCACATTTGACACCATTGGGGGTATCATTGATTACTCGGATTACAGCCGAGTGATGGAAATTGTCGGTGAACCTTTAGATGATGAACTCCCATATGGTAGATGTGGTATCGATGATTACTTCAAAGACTTGAAACCAATTACACTAGACATTTACAATCACGAGACTGAAGGGTTAGAAGTTAAGGTTAAACAATACTCAAATTATACATCTACTATTCACACATGTAGACCGAAAGATGGATACATACTGGACTCTGTCTATGATTCACAACGTAATGAAATGTTATGGAAGAGATATAGGAATAATAAATATGCTGTAGTGGCACTCGTTGACGCTAATGACCTTGAACTCATTGTAATATTTGTAATTGATGTCAATCCTCAAAAGTCTGAGGTTATATATTACAAGTACTCATTGTTATATGGATGGGAGGAATGCTTCAGAGAACCTCTCACAAAATGTTACTTAGATACTGTCATTAAAGGAGAATGGAGAATCTCCGATAAAATTTTGTAATGTGTATACCAAATAGGTATTCATAAATTAATGTAGATTTAAATTCATATATATAATACATTGTAATCCACATGAGGTCTTCCACTCGCCGTTCCACCTGAGGTTATATCCACCTATCCTTCGTCTTGCAGACAGCTCCTTTATTTATATCCCCCTTCGCTTCCCTGAGATCAGCTACGGGTTCTCCACCTGAGGTTACATTGTTAACTTCCTGTTCTTCCGGGTTAACATTCTCTGTTCCTCCGGGTAGATTTCCTGTTCTTAGGGGTTGAACATCTACGTTCTTCCGGGTAGACATACCGAGGATGATCTACGGGAATCCGAGGGGAGGTAATTAGAAGAGGCTCCACGCCTAGTGGAATAGATGTGGATTGGACCTCGAGTGGATATGTATATATAATTTTTTAATAAATTAATTTAGCTATTGTATAATTCTTGTAGATGATTGAAACATTCTTGTTGTCTTTTGATTTGTTGATTGATTAATTTTTCGGTTTGTAATTGTAATTGTTTATGTATTTTACCTTGTACTATTAATTGTGATTCATCTAAAGATGGATCATATAATATACTGAGTGCATAGCATTCGAATGAATTATTATTATTATTATTATCAGACCAATTATTAGAACTATCAATAGTAGGTGATGATGTTTGTAATTGTAAATCATTATTATTATTATTTAATGTATTAATAATTTTAGAATCAGGATTATATTGTCTAGATAAATTATCTAATAATAATGTATGTCTTTTAATTTTATGTATAATATCATTAATAATATTATCATCAGGTATTAAATCATTAGGTTTTATATTTAATTTATTTAATTCTATAGGTAATTTTAATTTAATATTATTAATTTTTTTATAATAATCTAATTGTTGTCTATAACGATCTATATTTAAATTATTAATTATTGTTGTATTATTATTATTATAATTATATAACCATTTCCATAATTTTTTAACATTATTATCTTCATGTTCATGTTCATCTTTATTATTATTAGATGATATTATATTTACTATAGATTCTAAATTATTATTATTCTTCTCTTGTTTTGTTATATCTAATACAAATAATATTTGATCACAATTATTATATCTTAACATTGTATTATCAATTGGTATATCAAATATTGATTGATTAATATTTATACTATCAATACCAATTGTATTCTATAATAATTTAAATATATATAAAATATAACATGAAACATACAATATTTAATGAACGTTGACGAATATTATCATATAAATATGATGTATTCTTTATACCCGTATATTCATTCATATTATGTAACTTTTTAGATAATAAATGTAAATCCACATCATTATTATTATTATTTATTTTTATAGATGCTATATTAATATTATTTAACAATAACCATAAACTCACAATTTATCATCGAATGTCCCATACTCTCCATCTTAACATCGTCATATACACGCTGCGATTTCTTCTCTTCTATATATGAATTTAGTAAAATATTTATATACAATACACTCAACTCGAAGTCCAACCGACGACCGTTAGGTCTAGGTCCAATCCACCTCTTCACTTCCACTCGCCGTTCCACCTGAGGTCGTCTTGCAGACAGCTTCTCCACTCGAGGTCGTCTTGCAGACAGCTCTTCTATTTACTTCCCCCTTCGCTTCCCTGAGATCAGCTGCGGGTATTCCACTTGAGGTTATATTTCTAATCTCGACGAGATAAGGATAAAGTGACGGAATTCATGTTTGGAAGGATATATCAATGGAAATAACTAAGAATCTAATGGAATTCAGGAAATTAAATACAATCATCAAAAACTATTCAATGAAGTATTGACATTTATATTACATTCAATATTCATTGAGATATTGTCGGTAGTTTCCCCAGAAATGATGGAATTCCGCTTAATTCTGAGGGTAAAAATGAAGGTAGTGGAAAACAGTGATTAGACCTCAAGTGGAAGTGGAATACCTGGAAGCGATCTCTGGGAGCTGGAAGGGGAAGTAAATAGAGAAGCTGTCTGCAAGACGATGGAAGGTGGAACAGCGAGTGGAAGGAGAGTTGGATTGGACCTCAAGTGGAAGACCCGTAGCTGATCTCAGGGAAGCGGAGGGGGAGGTAAAAGGAAGGGGCGCCACGCCTAGTGGGAGAGGCGAATGTAATGATTGGACCTCAGGTGGAGGACCCCGAGTGGATTGTCAACATACTATGATTGATGATATGTGTTATATTGTTAGACTTTGTTGATAGAATGGGTGTAGGATTGATGAGTAATTTTTGTTGAACATCGAATCGATTATTACCAGCGGCGACATTAGCCCAAGATTTATCTTGATTGGATGTATCTCCATTATAGATTGATGATGTATTATCTCTTATATTGATTAATTTATTACTTCGTTGTAATAGATTTAATAATTTCATTGGTGAGTTACCATCTGTGGATTGATATGTTGTTACATCTTTATTTTTGATGGATTGTTGTGATGTATCATTATTTGATGGTAATGGATATTTTGTAAATCCCATATCTTTAGTATATCTATCATGTTCATCACCATATTCATGTAGATAGAAGCAATCTGTATTACAACATTTCATACCTTTTAAGAAATAAGAGCAATATTTTGTTGTACCATAAGATGCACGAAGAAATTTACTTTCAGTTTGCATAGAATTTATACCTTGTATAGCAGCAGATGCTTCAGTATTTTTAGAATATGTTATATATGCAGTATATGATGAACCACCCCAATGTGAATTATATGTATTACTTTTATTTATAACTATATGTTGTATACGACCATATTGTCCAAAATATTCATGTTTTTTTAATATTTCTTTTTTAGCTAATTTTAATGGTATACCAACAACATATACAAGATTTCTTTGTATAACTCTAACATCTTTTAATGATTCACTATTATTATTAGGTGTATCACCTTTATCATCTTTACATGATGAATCTTTATCTAATCTACCTCTTTTCTTTTTAACACCTGATACACGTGATGTATTACTTCTAGTCTTTGTCATATATTTAAAATTCGATTCATCATAATCACGTCTACATGCTGGACATTTATTACCCATTGTAGTCCTTATATAATGAAGACACCATAAACATACTTGATATCCACAACTACAAGGATATAAATTGCGATCTGTTTCTTCCAATACTTCCATACATAATGGACATGTCTTATCATCATCACTCTCATCACTAGTTATCTCATTATATTCATCCTCCATTTTTAAATGATAATATTTTTAATCATCCCATTCAAAAAAAATTACAATCCCTTTGAAATATGTTATAATATACAGTAAATTCATTTAAATAAATATATCATATATAGATAAATAACAAATTTTAATATATTAAAGTGTAATCACCACTTATATTTATAGTTATACGTGATAACAAATACAATTTTATAAATGTGAAATTATATATGATACTTATATCAATTAATAAAATATATACAAGTATCAAAACATAAAATGTATGGTAACATAACATCTACCATGTGCATATACATATAATTATAAAACTATCTATCATTCGCTGCGCTAGTATTATATAACCCACATAAGCATGACTAACCCCAAACTCTATAATATTAATTTGAATAATATATTACATTGTAAAATTAAACATGTATTATTTTTAATCAATTTTTATGTGTATCATCGATGTGTTTTTTTTAAAAATTTCCTTCACTTTTAACTCTCTGTGTGTTTCCACACTGACTATATATTATAATTGATGATGATTTATCTATATTAACAAAATTTAATTGAAATTAATTGAAAATAATTAGACTTGTTATTTTTGTATTATTCAATGATTTGTATTTAATAAGAAATTAAAATATTCAATTTATAAATTTAAAATTATAAAAATACACCTCATAATTATAACCATGTTGATATAATCACTTTATAGTACCTATAATAAAATTACAAGGAAAAAATTCGCGATTTTGCCCTGCTCTGATATGTTACTTGTATTGTTAATTGGGTACTCTATATATATTAATCTTAATTAAATATATTTATAAATTTAAAAAAATGCAGTATAATCAATAATAATAATAATGTCAATTAATATATGTCATGATGATTCTTTAGAGAATCATGAAAATTTAACTACATTATCTAGTATATGTCTATCATGTGGATCTGATGGACTTACTAGTGTATTATCTACAAAAATTCCTCATTTCAATGGTATATTATATATATATATATATATATTAAAGTTAATTAAACTTTAGATATCGCTATAATCTCATTTGAATGTAAAGAATGTGGTTATCATAATAATGAAATACAAAATATATCTTCATTAAAAGATTATGGTATTAAATTAATTATTAATATTAATGAAGCCAAGGTAAGTGACACTTGTTCTATTTTCAACATCCATAATGATTGTATCTCCTACATCAAGTAAATAATATTTACTTTTAGGGTTTAAATAATCAAATTGTATTATCATGTTATTCTTATATTAAATTTGGTATCTTTTTTTTAAATAATGTCTTACTTCAATATTTTCAGTTGAATTAGATTTTGAAGTACCACCTGTACCACAAAAATCTATTATAACTACTATAGAAGGATTAGTTACATCTATAATTAATAATCTTAATGAACATATCACATCTATTAATGATATTTTATTAAATGGTAATACAGAAATACAATTAAGTACTGGTGAAATTAAACCTATAACTGAATATTTAATATTATTATTAAAAATTAAAGATGAATTATTATCATATACTAATGGTACACATGTAAGTCTAATATAAAAAAAATTTCCAATCATTATTAATAATCATTCAAGTTTACACTAGAAATTAATGATCCATCCGGATGCAGCTATGTAGAAATTAATGATTCTATTAAAATTCAAGAAGATAAATATACAAGAAATGATGAAATGATGAAGGTATTTTAATCACACAATCTCTAAATCATACTCAGGATATGGGATTCGTTACAAAAAATAATGCAAGAGGTTTGTTATCTACTATACTAATCTACACACGAGGTCAAATCCATCTCTCTTTATCCTGCCGGCAGCTCTCCACCTAAGGTCGTTCATTTCCACTCGCCGTGGTGGCCTCTTCTATTTACCTCCCCCTTCGCTTCCCTGAGATCAGCTACGGGTTCCACTTGAGGTTATAAATCTAATCTCGACGAGATAAGACTAAAGTGATGGAATCAATGTTTGTAGAGATATCTCAATCAATATAAATTGGAATGAAGTGAGATTAATTAAACTCGATACAATCATCAAAGACCTTTTCAATGAAGTATTGAGATTTAAATTACATCCGATAGTCATTTCATAATCTTCATGAATTTCCCAAGAAATTCAGATTTTCCTTCAAATTTTAGAGGTAAAATGAAGTAGTGGAAGTCAGTGATGTAACCTCAAGTGGAACCTGGAAGCGATCTACGGGAGCTGGAAGGGGAAATAAAAGGAAGAGTCCTCCACGGCAGTGGGAAAAGAAGTGGATAAGAATGTATAATGAGATGATAATTTTTTTATATAATTATGTATAGAGCTAGATTTGAATAAGCCATTGGAGGATGAGGTATTTGATAGGGAGGGATTATTTATAAGTGTTGATTGTCCGAATTGTGGTATGGAGGGTCAGAATAAGATATGTGAATTATGTGAGTTGATGATATAAATAAATATATATTATATAGTGGTTCCTGGTTTTGGTGAATGTATTATAATGGCATTTACATGTAATAATTGTGGTACAAGAACAAATGAATTAAAACCAGGTGGTGGTTATAAAGAATATGGTAAAGAATGGATATTATTAATAAATGATATAAATGATTTAAATCGTGATGTAATATTATCAGAAACTGCAACAGTAATTATTAAAGAATTAGAATTTGAAATGACACCTGGTACAATAGGTTCATTATTTACAAGTATAGAAGGATTAATTATAAAAATTATAGATAATTTAGAAAATTCTTATCCATTTTTAATAGGTGATTCAGCTATAGATTTTAATAATCAATTAAAAATAAAAATTAAACAATTATCGCAATTAATTAATAATGATTCATTATTATTTAATAATCAATTCACTATTATTATTAATGATCCAGCTGATCATTCATTCATTAGTAATCGACCCACTATTCATAATGATAATGATGATGATAATCTTACAATCAATAAATATAAAAGAACACCCGAACAAGATGAAGAATTAGGACTCACATCAATCAATACAGAAAATTATTAAATACAACTAATATTATTATCCAACATCTATATCATATCCATTCATACACAACTCCATACGAGGTTACCACCACCGTTGGTCTTGCAGACAGCTCTTCTATTTACCTATCTCTAAAGAGTGAAGCCACTCCCAGAGATCGTGGTGAGGTTAGTGATGGATCATCCATCATGGGAATGATGGAAGATGGTGCTAAGGATGTGTTGGATGTAACCTCAAGTGGAATACCTGGAAGCGATCTACGGGAGCTGGAAGGGGAGATAAATAGAGAAGGCCACCACGGCGAGTGGAAAGACCTCAGGTGGAGAGTTGTTATATATATATGTTTGATAATTGAGTTAGAATAGATTAAGTAGTGATTCTAATAGTGTTATTGTATTTAATTTTGTGTTTACATTACTTTTATTATTGATTATTTGTGTATAGATATTATTTGTATAGATGCACCAATGGTGTTTTACTGATTTGTTGATTTGATTGATTAGTTGAAGGTATTTATAAATTTCAAGTTTGACTTTGTTATTATTGAATGATGATGACAATGTTAGGCAGCATTTACAAAATCCGATTATTAATGATTGTGTAATGATTGGATCTAATGTTAAACTATGAATGATTGGAACATGTTGTCTTGAAAAGTATTCAAACATTTGAGATTTATCATCTTGTGGTGTAAAATCAATCTAAATTATTAAATTAAAATTATGGGGAAATTATTATTTGTCATCAACTTACATAATTTTTTAATCTTTTAAATAATATATCCATCGACTGTCTTGACATGTCCAATACAAATGAATTTATAAATGACAATTCATTGAAGGAAGTTCCGAGCGTAGTGAGGAGGGAGGAAGATGAGTCATTGAAGGCAGTGGGGTCATTGAAGGCAGTGGGGTCATTGAAGGCATTGGAGTCATTGAAGGCATTGAAGTCATTGAAGGTACCAACAGTCTCATCCACATCTTCCATACATGTCAATATACTTTTAATCCTTTTACATAATAATTCATCTATCCTAATGGTGTAAATAATTTGTTCCATGAATAAATTTGATGATTCTTCATGGAAAATTGTATCCATTTCAGCTAATTTATATAAATTTTCATCATTAATACATGTTAATGTATATAAATTATCATTTTTTTTAGAAAATTTAATAATTAATTCATTGATTGGTCTATATATATTTAAATCCAAATATATTAATTGATTAAATAATTTCAATACAAATTCAATATTATAACACTATATTAATAAATATATTATTATATATATATATACTTACCCCATATATCATTTCCAATAATTCATATATACAATTATTGTGGTGTAAATTAACCCCATTTGCACTATAACTTTCTAGTATTATAGAACAATATTTAGAAGTAATATAACGTATAAAATTATTTTCATCTTGTAATGATAAAAATAAAAATGTATATAAATGTAATGAATAATTATTAGATGGTAATATATCAGGTCTATTAATCTTATATAAAAAGTCCAAAAACTCAAATTTTATACCCGAATTAAATATAGGCTGAATAAATCTAAATATAATATCCGAACCCAACCTTATTAAATATAATACATCAATCATTGAAATGTCGTAATTATCATACCGTACCCCACTTGAGGTCCAATCTCTATCTTCACCTC
>JAIQCW010000192.1:0-97596 GCA_020283715.1 Cytauxzoon felis
CCTTCAGTGACTTCTATTCCCCCTATCCATTCATATTGATCTTCTATTAATCCATGTTCATCTTCATCATCTTCGTCCTCCTCCTCCTCCTGACCTTCTTCAACGGATTTGACTGCACCTATTTTCTTTCTAACATCAAGACCATTACGCAAAGAACGACTGTGTTTGGATAACATTGAATCTAATCTAAAGTTAATAATCTCTGGTTTATTCCAGCGTCTATTATCTTTGAAAGTTAGTGAAACAACAACTTCATCTGTAATTAATACATTAACTTCATCAGGAACTTTATGATTCCCACCTAGAAACCATATAGATCCTTTACCAGCACCTACTACTAATATATAATAACCATTTCTGGGAATAAATTTTATATTCCATTTGTTATCACCCTCTTTATTGCATTCAACACCAACAGCTTCATTACTCTTTCTATTATTAATATCAACTTTTATAAAATTTGGGAACTTTAAAACACCTTTATCATCAGGTTTACACCCATTTAATTTGTTGATTACAAATGTTAAAACATTCGTGGATGCTGAAATCCACCTATCATAGAGGTAAAGATAATGAATATTTTTGAATCTATTAAAAAACCAATGCCTTTTAAATTTCAATTCTATAATTATGGACTTATTGCTCCATTTCGGATAGAAGAGTTTGACAGCTCTAAGTCCACTGTTCCCGAAATTACTGTAAATTATATCATTACCATCTGTTATATCAGTAAAATTGTAATCATGTTTAGGTAGGATTTCAACAACTTTAAAATTACCAAAATTCGTTGATTCAGTATTGAATACGTCCGTATTAAATCTATTCTTAATATTTAGTGATATGTTTTTACCATTTACTATCCAACATGCAAAAAATTGATATAGCCATAATACTAAATATAAGAATGGGATAATGTACATTCTTTTCCAATTCACCTAATAAGGCAATTGGTAACATATTATTGGATGCTGTTATCATTCAGGCGATAAATGCTACGATTTTACTACTTTCATACAACAAACATATACAATGGGGCAAAATATATACAAAATTACAAAATTAACAGAAAACACAAATTATACAGTTGAATTATAATAACAATTAATTTGACCAAATAATGGAAATTCAATTATTCGAACAACCATTAAAAAACAACCATTATATCAACATTTTTAAAAATTTACATACTGGGGTAAATTAACAACAATGGGGTAGGAACACGATACACATTGAGATGGTAATGTGCAATACTATGAAGAAATATAGTTAACGACATGTAGATTAGCAATAATTTTACACCTGAGGTCGTCTTGCAGACAGCTCTTCTATTTAGTTGTCTCTCCGCTTCCCTGAGATCAGCTACGGGTAGTACACATGAGGTATGATTATCCGGTTTAAACTTTTTCTGTTCCTCCGGGTAGACAATATACCGAGGATGTTCTCAGTGAATTCGAGGTGAAATAAATAGAAGAGCTGTATGCAGGACGACCTCAGGTGTATCGGCGACTGAAAATAGAAAAGGCAATGCTTGGACCCCGAGTGGAACCTGGAAGCGATCTACGGGAGCTGGAAGGGGAAGTAAATATAGAAGCTGACGGCAGGACTGACCTCGAGTGGAGAGCTCCATGCAATGGAAAGACAGGGTGTAACAGCAAGTAGAGAAGTTAGTGATTGAACCACAAGTGTAGAGTATATGTAAGACCTTATTCTATCTCTTGTTATGATGGGAGGTATTTTCTTGTTATCTACTATTAGATGGTTTAAAACGATGGTATTGATGTTTTTTAGTGTTATTTGTGATTGAAATTTCTGGAAAGTGGTAGATCTGTTGAAATGTGTATGATATTGTTGTTATGTATTGAAATTGATTTTTTTAATTAAATATAATATACACATTTATATAATTTCTGTATAATTTACATTGTATACTAATTATTAATTATAATTTCATGTATAGATCTTATATATATGATTGTAGTTGCATATGTTAGACAGTATGAGATGGGGATATATTATGAAGATTTAATTGTTGTATAATAATAATTATAGTAATAATGGTAGTTAAATTGATTGGATCATTATATTTATTATTATTTGTTTATATATGTATTGATAATTTAGTATTATCTGTACCTGAATTATCATTTATATTATTTACTCATAAAAATGCTATATCAAATTATTATTCTAGAAGAGATATGAATGAATTGACTAAGAATGTTGATAATTATATGAATCAATTGAATAAATCGATGATAATACATAGTAATAATGATAATAATAAGATAGAATCACATAAATTATATGATAGATTTCATTTATCATATATGAGATTAATGATTGCATTTGATAAATTAACAAAAGATTATGAGATGATATTATGTACAGGATATGATAATAGTATTATAGAATCATTTAATTTATCATTATCAGAATTTGATATATTACGTAAAGAAACAATATCTATATATACATGTTCATATATAAAATTTATGGATATGTTTAATAAAATGAAATCTAATAATGAAATAAATGATGATAATTATTTAAATATATTATATGGTGATTTAGTATTAAAATCACATGCATATATAATATCAATGAAATCATTATATAATATTTTAACATTAAGATCAGAAGAATGTTATATTAGTAAAAATTTATATGATGAATTTTATAATATGTATATTGATGTATTAATTAAATTACTTAATGATTCTGAATCAAATTTTCATGAATATCCATTTAGAATTAAAAATCAACAAGAATTTGATGAAGTTAAATTACGCTTTAATAAAATTAATAATAATCATAAAAATGCTTTAATCGCTATTGATGAATTCTTCTCATCACTTTTATCTAAATATCGCAAGATGAATATACAAATCGATGATGAAAAATTTAATAAATCACTCAAGATTATGAAGAAGATACATGTCTATTCTAGTAGTTTTAATATCAACTCTAGTTTATTTTCCATTATAATTATACTAGTCACTGTAATTACAATCTTAATTAATGAAGTTCCGAACGTAGTGAGGAAGGAGGAATTTTCTCCGAATGTAATGAGGAGAAAATTCCATGCACAACGAGGAAAATTCTTCGTAGGAAGAAAATTCTCCGACGAGGGAGGAGATGCTGCTGCTGAACGAAGTGAGGGAGGAAGCTCCGAATGTAATGAGGATGATGGATCTGAAGAACGAAGTGAACTGAAGGGACTTTTCTATAATAAAGAATTAAAGTATATATATAAAACAACTAAATCTCCTTCTTCACTTCCTTCATCGCTACGCTCTTCAGATCCTTCATCACTTCACTTCGTTCAGTTTACTTCCTCACTTCGTTCGTCGTCTTCCATCACCTATGGGGAAATGTGTCTATTATAATTAATATAATGTAAATATGCTAAAGGGTCCTAAATCTGATGGAATTTCTAATATAGATTTAAAACCACATTGGATTTGTTCATTAGAAGATGAATTAGGATCTTTAGTATGGGTCACACTAAGAGATGATACATATTATGTAGGATTATTCAAAACTTTCGATCAATACGGTAATATCGTACTCACAGATGCCATCAAAAAAATCGTACTCTATAAAAATAAATCATTCAGCGATATCTATTGCGGTACGTTCCATATCACAATACATATACAACTCCACTCGAGGTCTAATCCACTCCACCTGAGGTCTAATCACAACTCTCTTCATCCTGCCGTCAGCTCTTCTAATTACCTATCTCTAAAGAGTATAGCTACTCCCAGAGATCGTGGCGGAGATGAAGGTAGTGATGAAGGTAGTGATGGATCATCCATCATGGGAATGATGGAAGATGGTTCTAAGGATGTGTTGCATGTAACCTCGAGTGGAATCCCGTAGCTGATCTCGGGGAAGCGAAGGGGGAAGTAATTGGAAGAAGCCTCCACGGCGAGTGGAAGGAGAGTTAGATTGGACCTCGACTGGAGAGCTGTCTGTAAGACGAAGAGGGTTGTGATTAGACTTCAGGTGGAGTCGATTGTACTTCGATTATAATATATGATGATTAATAAAATGATTATAGGTTATACGATAATAAGGGGTGAGAGTATATCATATTTTTGTTCGGTTGATGTGGTGATGTATTTACGTGTGTTTGATTATGAGGGTTATACTAGTGATGATTGGTTATCGCAATTGAAGAGTTCATCATCGAGGGGACGTATAGATTCATCTACTAGGGATGTATCGATGGTATTGAAGTATATAGAATTAGAAGAGGCATTGAGATTATTAAAGGAGGAAAGGCAGGGTACTATCATTAGGAGTATAGAAGACATATTAATGAATGAATAAATAATAAATAAATTTTTTTTAAAACTTAATATAATTTTAATTTTAATTTAAATAATTTTTTTTAAAAATATATTGATCCCGATATTGTGCATATTAATTAAAATCATTTATTATTTATTTATTTATTATATATGGATTTTATATATAGAGGTGAGATTTATTTAACTCATCAAGATTCATGTGATTATCATAAGGTAAATATTTAGAATTTAATATAAATAATTTATTATATAGGAACTTGAAATTCAATATAGAAAATTTAATGAATCAGGTATTATACCATGGAGATTAATACCAGTAGAACAAATATCACGTTCATATAGTAATATATCAACCTTAAGTCAAGTAGATACCTTAGTATGTATAAATAAATTTTTAGAAAATATTTTTTTTAAATAGTCTGTAGATAAATCAATTTTAAATAAACAAAATGTAGTTACTAGGTATTTATTATTCATTATTATAATTTTTTATTTTATTATTTATTCAGATCAAGCTCATTCATTAATAAAACTGAACCTGAATATAAATCAGATGTTAATGATGATATTGAACCTATAATTGAAGATAATAAAAAAATTATAAATAAAAAATCATATGAATCGCACGATAAAATCATCGAATTTGATGAAAATACATCAATTTATAAAATATTACATCCAAATGATGATATTTTCATATCATTACCCGATTGGGTCAAATCCTTACATGATATCATCACACAAATCTGCTATATGCCAATCGCCGAAGATTTCATACAAACAAAAACTATAAATAATAATAATAATTGTAATAATCTTACCGAAGATACTACACCCGAGGTACAATCCAACTCTGTTCCTCCTGCAGAGAGCTCCTCCAATTCACTCCCCGTAAACGGTAATGCCACTCCCGGAGATCGTGGCGAAGTTAATGAGGAGGAACAGGATTTTTCAACCCGGAAGAACGTAAATGTTCAACCCCTAAGAACAGGAAATCTACCCGGAGGAACAAAAGATGTTAACCCGGAAGAACAAACATCTCTCCCACCTGAGGTCCAATCCACCTCTTCTCCACTCGCCGTGGAGGCCTCTTCCAATTACCTCCCCGTAAACGGTAGTGCCACTCCCGGAGATCGTGGCGAAGGTGTAGAGAGTAGTACTGGACCTCAAGTGGAAACCTCAAGTGGACTACCCGTAGCTGATCTCTGGGAGCTGGAGGGGGAAGTAAATAAAGGAGGCCGCCACGGCGAGTGGAATAACTCAGGTGTAACATCAGGTGGAAAGGAGAGTACTACTGTAACATCAGGTGTAGTATCTAGTGGTAAAGTGGATTGGACAAAGAGTGGAGTTGATGTTAATATATCTAATGATTTAACATCTGGTATATTTGTTGAGGAGAGATTAACGATTGAGGGTGTATTAAAGAAATTGATTAGTAATGATTATAAGACTAGTACTGAGGCATTTAGTGATTTGTATATGGTATTTATTTATATATTTAGAACATCATCACCTGGTACATTAAATTGGATGAATGCTCAAGATGTATCATCAAAATTAAATGAATTAAGGATTAAGAAAAATCTTAAAGATTCATCACCAAATTATAAATCTGATATTACAATTGATATTATTAATCGTCATAATAAATTATCTATGGATGATTTCCAACGTGAAGCTATTGGTGATGGTCAATTTAGTTCAATTGATAATTTACAACGTTCAATATGTAAGTTTTTATAATTTGATATTATTAAAGACAAAAATATTCATTTCAATTTATTATACAGCCATTACTAATAATTTCATTACTGATGATGAACGATTAGAATTTTATGATAATGTTATTCTACTTACACATGAATGCCATCTTGAAGTTTGTTTCATTAACACACTCTCACTATATATCTATACATTATTATAGTTATTTACCATCTTTGAACATAGCGCAATCTGGAAAATTGTAGGTAATGGTGAAATCGAATTAGATGATCGAGCAACCGAACCCAATGTTTTCAGGTTAGTTCATAACCATTTACCTCTACATCATCCAGATCCATGATCAAATGGGTCAAAGATCGAAGAAATAATTCACCACTCGAACGAACATAATGAATCGAATGAATTTAGAGAATAATTCCGCCTGAAGTTACATCATCACCTCGTCTTTCCACTCGCCGTGGAGGCCTCTTCTAATTACCTATCTCTAAAGAGTATAGCCACTCCCGGAGATCGTGGCGAAGATGAAGGTAGTCATATTGGACCTCAAGTGGAACCCGCAGCTGATCTCAGGGAAGCGGAGGGGGAGATAATTGGAAAAGGCTCCACGCCTAGTGGAAGAGAAGGTATAGTATACGGGACCTCAAGTGGAAAACCCGTAGCTGATCTCAGGGAAGCGGAGGGGGAACTAAATAGAAGAGCTCCATGCAATGGAAAAGATGGACCTCGAGTGTAAGAGGTGAAGATATTGATTGAACTTCATGTATACTAGACAATATTAATTAATATTTTTTTTGTGTGTATTTGTACATGACATAATATTATGAATTATCATTGACATTATAAATGACATTTAATCTTTTGAGTGCATATCCATGAAAATCGAAATCGATTGTGGATGATACAGTTTGTATAATGGCCCATAATCCCCAATATGCATGTGATGCAAGAAAGAATGGTTGAATTTCATCATATAATTGATCAATTTGTTCTTGTATTTTTGATTCATCTTCACAATTATATAATAAATATGATTTTAAAAATAATAATATATCTTCTTTATTAGGTAATTTAGTCCAATCACAATCAAATCCTATCATTTTATATATCATTATTAATCATTATAACATACCAGCATACTCTATAAAATGATTAGCAATATCAAAAGCACGCTCCATAAAACATGAATACTCAAAATCAATAAATCTCACATTACCTATCAATCATATGAAAATTTAATGAATATATCAACACGACATAAAAAATAATCCTTTTCCAATAAGCAATCTATCGTATGTCCTAATGTAGATTCAACACCTGAGGTCGTCCTGCCGTCAGCTTCTTTAATTACTTCCCCCTTCGCTTCCCTAGATCAGCTACGGGTGTAAAATCTAATCTCGGCGAGATAAGGATAAATTGACGGAATTCATGTTTGTTCAGATATCTCAATGAATATAAATTGGAATGAAGTGAGGTTAAGTATATTAAATACAATCAACAAATTCCTTTTCAATGATGTATTGAGATCAGATATTCATACAATATTCATTGAGATATTTCCATGAGTTTCCCCAGAAATTCAGGATTTCCTTAAATTTTAGAGGTAAAAATGAAGATAGTGAAATTAGTGATTTTTACCTCAGGTGGAATACCTGGAAGCGATCTCTGGGAGCTGGAAGGGGAAGTAAATAGAGAAGCTGTCTGCAAGACGATGGAAGGTGGAACAGCGAGTGGAATACAAGGAGTAGAATTGGACCTAGACCTAACGGTCGTCGATTGGACTTCGAGTGGAGTATATGATTAGATATATTACTATGAGATACAAACCGCTGGGTGTGATGAGGATATTTCCAGAGAGTAGATCTCCATGACAGAGTACAACGGGTGAATTCATTTTATTACAATCTTCTTCAATTTGTATTAATATCTATAATGGATATGATTAATGTATGGATTTTATTTTAAAATAAAGAATACCTTATTTAATGGTGATAGATCAAGTGATTTAAATTTTTTATTGACATCTTCACTATACAATTCACATCTAAAGGAGTTTTTATTTTAAATAATTTTTATTTATATTCAAATTACAATTCATAATATCTCCATATAGTTGGCCATAAACTAGACTTTATAATACCTGTATCTGATATCCCATCCTAAATATATAAAATTAATACAACAATATATATAATAAATCATAAATTTACCCCAGAATGTATCAATCTATATAAATCATCCGTTAATGGTACATAATGCAATTTCTTCAAATTCTGTGATATCTTCACAAAATATTTCGATTTATACATCTCCTCAGATGATAATTCATGACCATCTATCCACTCCTCTATCTGACCATTCTATATATATATAATAATAATATCACAATGTATTCAATTCCACCTGAGGTCCAATCCAACTCTCTTCGTCCTGCCGTCAGCTTCTCTATTTACTTCCCCCTCCGCTTCCCTGAGATCAGCTACGGGTTCCACTTGAGGTTACATCCAACACATCCTTAGCACCATCTTCCATCATTCCCATGATGGATGATCCATCACTACCTTCACCACGATCTCTGGGAGTGGCTCTACCCTTCAGGGATAGGTAATTGGAAGAGGCTCCATGCAATGGGAAAGAGAGGTGGATTAGACCTCGAGTGGATGCATGTTCCTCCGGGTAGAATTTCTGTTCTTAGGGGTTGAATATTTACGTTCTTCCGGGTTGACATTATATCGAGGATGATCTACGGGAATTCGAGGGGAAGTAAATAGAGAAGGCTCCACGCCTAGTGGGAGGACCTCGAGTGGAGAGCTGTCTGCAAGACGAAGAGAGGTTGGAAAAGATAGTGATTGTAACCTCATGTGTAGTATATTGTATGAAATGTATTATATGTATGATGTATGGTGTTAAACAAACATCAAAAGATGCGTAGACTACTTTGGATATTTTATATTTGGAGAGGTGTTTGCTGATGATTTGTTCTCTTGGTCGATTGATAATTTCTGAAGATTTAACACCTATTTAAATTGTTGATTAGATAAATGTATGAAAATACCGAATAATCTGACTAGAACTGATATATTATTTTTAATATTAGTTACTTTATACAAGCAATTAGTTATACCTCCTCTAATTTGTTGTAATGAAAGGCATTCATTTACATTATCATTAGGTTCAAGTCCAAGTTTAGTGCTTGTTAAATTTACACAGTATTTAAAACACAGCTCTTTAATAGCTGATAAATCTTGACTTTGTTCAACTGACATTATAGAAATTACATAAAAATAATCTTCAATTATATATATATTTGCGATGTATTTATAATTTACAATTATATATTATACTAATGATTTTATATTTTAAAGTGATTGTCTCTACACTATTAGTACTTGTGAATCAGTTAGTGTGGACGATGAATAATTCCAATGCATTAATATATTGGATTTGTAACAGATACACTATCACATGTACTATTATTAATTGTAAAGTCTTTATTACCCTAATTAATAATAATGTGTCGTAAATATATCAACTTACATAATCTGATAATTGTGTCATATCTAAATCATCATCCATCCCTTTACCTTTTAATTCTGTAGTATTATTCAACATCATCTTCATTGTATTCTAAAAATTTACTCTGTAAAATATATTTTTTTATACACCAACCTGTAATAATTCGGTTGATAACAATTCTGTAGCTGATAATCTCAAACGTAAATCATGAAACATCATTGATTTATATATTGCATTCAATTCTTTAGAATACATTGGCGGTAAATCAGGTATCTATACATTAAATTATATCCACAGTCAATATAAACCTACCAATTTCTCATTTATCAATTTGCACAACTCCTGCATACCCCTTGCACCGTCAAAAGGTGTCTTAAATGTAGCCAATTCATACACCAAACAACCCAAAGCCCATATATCCGATGGCCAACTGTACTTTATACCCTGAATTTCATATATACCAACCGCAAAGGATAGGCGATAGAGACGTTGTCCAATCACACGAGGTACAATACAACTCTCCTCACGTATTCGTCATACAGACAGCTCTCCACCTGAGGTTACATCCACCTTATCTTCCCACTAGGCGTGGAGCCTCTTTTAATTACCTATCTCTAAAGAGTAATGCCACTCCCGGAGATCGTGGCGGTGAAGAAGGTAGTGAGTACATGACCTCAGGTGGACTACCCGCAGCTGATCTCAGGGAAGCGAAGGGGGAAGTAAATAGAAGAGGCCACCACGGCTAGTGGAAGATAAGGATGTAACCCCAAGTAACAGACGTGGATTGGACCTCAGGTGGAAGTGGAATACAAGGTAGATCGTCCATCATGTGGAGTACCATTATGTCTGTTTGTATGATTTTACTTACATTGATTAGTTCTGGGCTGAAGTAGTAGGGTGTGCCGATGATTGTTCCGGTTTTATCGCTGGTTTGATTGAGTGATTTGCTAACACCGAAATCGCAGAGTCGTATATTCTTATCTGAGTCGATTAGTATATTTAATGATTTCAAATCTAATAGATGATATTAGCATATCATTTGTATTACCTCTATGTAATGTATGGCTTTTATGGAGGAATTTAAGGGCTAGGAGTATTTGTGTTACCCAAATTAATATTCTACTCTCTTTTATAGGTTTATTTATTGTCTTATGACGTGCTATAAATCGATGTAAATCACCACCTATAAATTTATGTTAGAGTTTCATATTTTCATTCCTGTATCAACATACCCTTGCAGTATTCAGTGATGATACAGAGATGTTTACCTTCAATAAAGCTACCCAAATACTTCACGATAAATGGATGTCTAACCTTTGCTATAATCTATGAGTATATAATCAATTATAGATGTTAAATTTACATCAATTTCGTTCATGCATAAATTACGTTCAACATCAGAGAGTAGTGTAATGTCTATACGTTTGCGCGCGACACTATAATGATTATATACTATTAATACTATATCAAACTTACATATTACCAGCATCATTGCCCATGAGGGTTGTATTACCATATGCCCCTTTACCTAATGGACGGATCTCTTTATAGCCTTTAATTATATCCAAACATGTTACAGCCTATAGTTGGCGTCTCGTATAAATTTCTACAATAAACAAACGTTATTACTTGTCCTTGTCATCGTATAACGAATTATCAAGTATTAAATGAATTTTTATCCATTTAATACATTATATAAATGCCCATCTAATATTAACGATTCATTTGTGTCCAATCTCCCCTCAGACACGTGCATCGTATAAATTGATTCTAGATGATCTAATACTCATCTAAATATTATAGAGACATCAATTTCATGTAGAAATTACATGAAACATCGTATTAGTTTCTCTCCTATGATCTTCAATATGTATCTATTAACTACAATAAATCAGATGTACAAAAGTCACATTATATACTTAAAATAGTAATGGTATGTCTGACATATCACCAAATTTATTCCTTATTGAGTTCTGTATCGCTAATTGGCGAGTACAGTAATCTGATTTCCCATTTCCATTCGAGATTATATTATCAATTGCGATCACCAACGAATTGAAAAATGACGGCGTAACTTTGGGTTTCGGAGGCCTTACAGGCATTGAAGGGACTTCAAAGTTACTAATTGTAGATAATGCAGATAAACTACCAGTAGATCGTACAATAGTCTTTGGTATTGTAGGAAATGTATCCACAGACTTAATCACACCATCAACACGTTTAAATATGTAATCTACATGTATCATATCACCACTACTCAATTCCACCACTCTATCACCTGAGGAGTTATGAAAATATTAGAACAAATGAAAGTAAGGAGATAAAATGATGTAGTTTCACTGAAATTCTGAAATCATTACTTCAGTGACGCCATCTTTGGATGCGGATCTTGAAAATTTCAAGAACTCACCTTCAACGTCTTCAGTCTTTTTCCTTATAATACACTTGTAATTGAGCTTCTCCTGTAAATCATCGCATTGTGACTGTAATACGAGTTCATGTACATGTGGATCGAAAGTATCAACGTTTGAGAATGTACTTCTATATGTAGAATTTATGTCATTTTCAATATAACTCCATGCTTCTGGATGTTTACTCAACTTGGAAATTGTATCATCTGTGCTTTTTTTATTGCTCCATAGTGCCAGATTGTCTTGAAATGTGTGCTCTGCGAGTTCAGAGGGTACACTACTTACTAATTCATTTGGAATTAAATTGTCTACATCAAAAACTTCAGAATCTGTGATTATTGATAACGATTGAGTGTAATTTATACTTTCATTTTCATCATTTTGGATTTGCTTAGGTTCTTTGACTTTACGTCTAAATTTTTTGATATATGAACATGAGACCATTTTATGAGTTAATGCTGACGATAAGCTTCTAACATTAATAAGTGAATGGTCTATATATTAAGCTAATGTGTGAAGTATTACATTAGACAGTCCACAGATGTATCTCATGTAGGTGCAAGGAGGTGGGACGTCGTAATAGTTAAATATAATAGAATTAACTCTATTTTAAAGAAGAGTTATAAAATATCTTACACTATCTATTTTAAAATACTACTTATAATCAATCAAATTTATCATAACTCGCATCTATTTTCCAGACAGCTTCCACATGAAGTCCAATCACTCCACCTGAGGTCCAATCCAACTCTCTTCGTCTTGCAGACAGCTCTTCTATTTAGTCCCCCTTCCAGCTCCCGTATATCGCTTCCAGGTATTCCACTTGAGGTTACAATCCACCTCTCTTCGCCACTCGCCGTGGTGGCTTCTCTATTTACCTCCCCCTTCGCTTCCCTGAGATCAGCTACGGGTTCCACTCGAGGTCCAGTACTACACTTCATTCCATTCGCCGTTCCACCTGAGGTCGTCTTGCAGACAGCTTCTCTATTTACCTCCCCCTTCGCTTCCCTGAGATCAGCTACGGGTTCCACTCGAGGTCCAGTACTACACTTCATTCCATTCGCCGTTCCACCTGAGGTCGTCTTGCAGACAGCTTCTCTATTTACTTCCCCTCGACTCCCATGGATCGTCTCGGATTCATCACCACGATCTCCGGGAGTGGCTATACTCTTTAGAGATAGGTAATTAGAAGAGGCTCCACGCCTAGTGGCAACGTCAGGACCTAAGGTGGAATAAAAGTATAGTGATTGGACTTCAGGATTTGTAATATGTTATATATGTATAGATATAATTTTAATGAGATTATGATGCTTGTTTGAGTACTTTGATGGCTTCATCGATTTTGGCCTTGAGTTGTACATCATCATCTAGGAGAGCGAGTAGTTCATTATTGTCGATTTCTAGCATCATTCCTGTAATTTTTCCTGCTAGATCAGGATTATCTTTGGCGATAATAGAAAAGAGTCGTTCTCCAATCATTTGTTTTTGGAATGCAGCATCTTCATGAGTATTATTTTGATTATTGAGTTCTGTACGGTTTCTAGCTTGTGCAGTAAATTTAAAACCACTAGCAGGCATATTTTTTTGTAATTTTTTATTTTGTGTATTATTCTGATTATTAACATGATGTCTTTGTGGTATAACAGGTATAGGTGTGAATATTCTCATATTACGTCCAGGTGGTACATTAATATGTTGTGGTGGTGCTATATGATTTCTATATCCTACTTGTGGATTGTAATACATAGAATGTTGAACATCTGGATATATAGGTACCATATTTTGACGATCACCATGTGGTATATCAGTTCTAGATCTTTGTTGCATTCTAGATAAACGTTGTTCTCTTTTTTCAGCTAATCCAACATATAATGGTTTACCTTTAATTAATTTCAAATGCATACCAGCAATAGCTTTTGTTGCTTCTTCTGGTTTAGAAAAACATACAAAACCAAAACCACGACTTGTACCATTAATATCTCTCATTACTTTTGCAGATGTAACTGTACCATATGTTTTAAATAAATTTTGTAATGCATCATCATCAAATGTATCATCTAAATTTTTAATATATAAATTTACACCTACAAATTTATTACGTTGCTCTTGTATTGTACTATCATATTGTGCTCTAAGCATTGCTCTTCTTCTTGCTTTATCTTGATGTGGACATACTAATAATGGTTCATCATATTCTACTAATTTTGTACCATTCAATTCTTCTACAGCTTCTCTTGCCATATCTGGCTCAGCAAAATTTACAAATGCCGATTTTCTACCTTTTGCATCTTCTTTTAACATCATACTTGTTATTTCACCATATTTTTCTAAAAATTGTTGTAATTCTGCATCTTCCCAATCACTTGGAAAATTTCTAATATAAAGATTAGTATATACTTCATTAATAGTTGATTCACGCTCATTCCTTCTTATAAATGGTGCAACTGATACCTTCTTACCACCAATCAACATACCATTCACTTTCTCTATAGCTTCCTTAGCAGATTCTTCTGTATCATAATGTACGAAACCATAACCTTTACTAGCACCTAATGAATCAATAGCAACTTTACATGATAATATCGGACCAAAATGACTAAATGTATCATAAAGTGCTTTTGTATCAATCGCCTTATCAAGATTCTTAACAAAAATATTACCTGTTCCAGATTTACGTAATGTAGGATCACGATTACTCCACATTATTCTAGTAGGATGCCCCTTAATATCAATATAATTTAATGTTTCTAATGCAACCTCCGCATCTTGTGAACTATAATAGTTTACATATGCATAACCTAATGATTTCCTTGTCACAGAATCTCTACATACTCTAATCGAGGCAACTGGACCTATAGTATTAAATACCTCATATAAAATAGCTTCCGTCACCTCAGGTAACAAATCACCTACATATAAACTTGCTGATACATACATCTGCTGATTATCTCGCATTATCGGAACCTGTCCAATCATAGAGGGAACTTGTCCCATCATTGATGCTACCTGACCATTCATTACAGGACTACCTTTTGGTACTGACATTGTTATCAATTTAAACTAATACTAAAATATAAATTAGATTCAATCTACAATATTCCTCACAAAACTACCGTTAATAATGAGATCCCTACTATTATTATCAACAACACAACCAAATTCAATACAACAATTAATGAATTCTATCCTACTGCTAGAATCCTACTCAGTCCTTTTTTATTATTTTATATCGACAAGTTAAGGAGAATAACCATGTCCAGTTTAATAAATCTTTTAGTATTGGGAAGCGTGGGGATCAACATCTAAAGTTATCACAACTCTATTATTGGGCTACCATTAATGTGTGATTCCTTAATAACCTCGAGATCCTAATCTAATTATCTATGCCTTTAGATTATATTTCACTCATCTTAAGGCATACATTCATTCTTTCACTTGTATAATACATATATATCACACAAATAATATGAAAATTTATCAATAAGGATCATACATACCATCAAGTACCAGATACTACTCAAAATCATATAAAGACATCAACTACATATACAATTTCTATGTATTATTACTTCTTTCATCTTAATGCAATATTGCTATGCCTCTTATAATGACATTTTGGTTTAGTTTCCAACTTCAATCGTAAATTCATTGAGGCGTTGATACGATCCACTTCAGCACCTTTTTAAACGGTTTCTAATGTTTGCCTAGAGTTATTTTTAAAGTGCATAGTTCTTAAATGTTAGAGGGTCAATGTAATTGGAAACATGAAATCGGATAATTCTGAGTATTGTTTGAAGAATTTGATCGCAATAGATTCTAATCCTATTGAGCGTATAGAGGATGATGAAAGGTACTAAATTAACTACATTAACAAATGATTATAATTATAGGTTAAACGTCTTATCTAGAGACAATGTACAGCTATTGATTGAAAAGATATTCTCTCTCGCAAGGACAAATAATGACGATGGTGTATTTGCGAACTTGCCTAATACGGATTTAATTTCAATGCCTAGAGTATACCCTTTACCAAAGCCTAAAAAGAAAACCAGATGGGAGTTGTTTGCTGGTATGTTGTGGCTTTCATGTAATTTACATTTTCTTTAGAGGCTAAGGGTATCAAAAAGAGAAAGAGATCAAGAATGGTATTTGATAAAACAGTTAATGATTGGGTTCCACGTTGGGGGTATAAATCAATAAAGAAGAAAGTTACACCAATAATTGAAGGTATGTTATGGTTAATTATACATCAACTACGGGTTGACTACATTGACTTGTACCCTTTCATATTAAGAATATCTACTATCCAATTAAATGTACAACCTTTGCTTTAGGTGACAATGTGGATGCTTTTGAACAAGAGTCTCGTAACAAGAGTTTAATGAAGACCAAACAGAAGTTAAGAGAGGTATTTATATTTATTTATAATTCTCATGACATTTAGTTGAGGAATATTAACGAGAGAAACAATACAGATCTTGAAAGGTATGTATCACTACTTAGACATGTCCTTTATACCGACACTCTCCTTTCATTTCCAATCTCTCCTATAAATTCCATATATAATTAGTGTAGAATCCTAATATATATAATTTATATAGGATGAAAGTGTCTACTAGGGGCTGTGGTAAGCATGGTAAGGTAGCCAAGGGTGTAAAGAAGAAGATCAGTACAAAAGTCAACGTTCAATCATTAGAATCTGAGAAGAAGTCATATTTAAGTAATATTAAGAAGATAATTAATTAACAACTATTACTTGACACTAATGTAATTATATTGTTGTATACTATATACTATAGCCCACCATTGTATGTATCAGTTGTATTTAGAGTATGTAAATGTCATAATGTTCAGGTTATTAAGATTAATTAATCGCAATAGAATATTAAACACTAGTAGATTTTATAAATATGTAATTCCATCTTATAATGTTAGAAGGTTTACTACATTGGATGGTGAGCTTGGTAAAGAATCAGATAAAGAAGCAACCAAGGACAATATAGATGATCAAAATGTAGTAAATGAGGATTTAATTAATGATCAAGAGGATAAAACGATAGATTATGTTCAAGTTATTGATGAATTGAATCAGGTAAATTTATATTTATATAATGAATTATAATTATTTATTAGAAAGTTGATGTATTGGAGAAGAAATTAAAAGAGGTTGAGTTGAAATATAAATTATCATTAGAAAACAATGATCATTTATGTAAGATTTATAAAAAGGAAATAGAAAATGTAAAGCAATATGCCATAACAGATTTTGCAAAGAATATGTTAGATGTTGCTGATACATTTGAATTAGCATTTAAGCATATGAACTTGGAGAATAATGATGAACCTATTAATGAATTTGTAAATGGTATAAAATTAACAGAAAATATGTTACATAATACATTTGATAAATTTGGTATAAAAAAATATGATAGTTTAATGGAACAATTTAATCCTGAAATTCATGAAGCTATGTTTGAGGTTGATGATCCAGAGAATAAAAATAAAGTTGTACAAGTTATACTTAATGGATATAAAATTAATAATCGTATACTTAGACCTGCTAAAGTTGGTGTTTCTAGAAAGTGAAGGAGGAATTTTAAACATCAATGAATGAAGATGGAGGAAAGTATAAAAGATTAGTTTTCAATGACACTTCAGTTGCGATACTTTAGTGATGACACTTCATTCAACACTTTCGCTGTAAAAACTTCAGTCGCGATACTTCATTCAAACTTCCGCTGTAAAAACTTTAGTCATGATACTTTATTCAAACTTCCGCTGTAAAAACTTTAGTCATGGCACTTCATTCAAACTTCCGCTGTAAAAACTTCAGTTGCGATACTTCATCAAGTCAACATATCGAATTTCTTTGGTAAATCTCTAGTAGTAGGTAATCCATCATTATATTCTTCACAATAATCTCTTCCTGTTATAATTGTACGGCGTTGTTTACTAAATAATCTTGGATCTACTCCACGTTTAGTTTGATCTAAATCATCATATGCGATATCAGTAATAAATGTTATTTTTGAACCTGGATAAGCTTTATTAATTAAAAATCTTAGATAATTTTTTATGCCATATTTATGTTTATATGGTCCAGTATATACAAATGAAAAATGTTGTAATTTAGCTCCAATTAATTTCAATACACCACAATTATTATTATTAAAAATCTTATATACATGTTTTATTTTATTAAATTCTTCTTCATCAATATCTATACCACCGCATATAGATTCTATTGGTGTATAAACATCTTCATAATCACCTAAACCTTCTTCTACATTGTATGGTAATACATCTTTACCAGGTATAGCATAACTAATACATATTATTATAACAATACAATTAATTAAAACATACACATTTTGTGCTAAACGATTAGCATATTCATATGGTAATTGAATATTAGCTCTTACTGGACCTCTTTCATAAGCTTGATCAACTTTTCTACGACGTCCACGATTAGGTCCATCATCATTAATTGGATAACCCCAAATCATATCACACCTAAAATTAATTTTAAGACCTTTAGACATAATAATCTTAAATGACATTACAATATCATAATTTAATAATAATATAGATATTATCATAAATGTAATGTACATTATTTAATGTGTAGTAATTATCCCATCATTATAAGGAATGTGTAAACACTAAACTCATAAGAATCTTACATGGGGTATAGAATATAAATAAAATTATAAAAAAATTTATAAACATATTATTATTGCACTATTTTCCCATTTAATTCACTTTAAATTAAGTGTTTAAAAATTAATTATTATTTCATCATTCATATAAATTTAATTTAATAGTCAATATTAAAATGTTATTAAATTACAGTCTAAACAAATAATATTATCGTTTGTAATTGCAAAATTAATCGGCAAAAATGAAATTAGTACGATTTTTAATGAAGTTAGCTAATGAATCTGTTACTGTAGAGTTGAAAAATGGCACTGTTATGACAGGTACTGTTATTGGTATCGATATCTCTATGAATACTCATTTAAAGAACGTAAAAATTGTTAATAAAGTTTCCGACTCAAATAATGGCCCAAATGTTGTATTATTAGATCATCTTACCGTTAGGGGTAATAGTATTAGATACTTTATTCTATCGGATAGTATACCTCTTGATACATTACTCATCGACGATACACCTAAACAGAAGCCAAGTAAGCTCAAATTCAGTTCTATTCGTGGTAGAGGTAGGGGCAGAGGTGGGCCTATTAGAGGACGTGGTAGAGGTGCTCCAATGAGAAGATGATACAATTAATATCTAATATGTCAGTACATTCAACTTTAATATGGGCTTTATACCTTTATAATATACGTTATTAATTGTTTAGTTGTTAATCATGTATTTTCGTCAGCCTTACTTTGGCAGGTGTCAGCTCTCTATATGTCGATGTGTTATATTTTGTTTAACGTAGAATCTCACTTGAATTTCATTTAATTAACTTTTTTAATTATTTATAAATCTTGTTGTAGTCATGTTAACTAATAGAATAATTTTTTGGTCAAAATTAAATCGCATACTACCTCGTTGTAAAATTGAAGGTCGATATTATTCTAGTTCGGATTCATTTATGCAGACGGTGATTAATCAAGTAAAGAAGGATTTAGAAAAGGATGTAAATTTGAAAGAAGCGATTCAGCAATTGGAAGATGAGGCAAAAATATCACAGAGAATAATAAAGATTAGAGATTATATTAAGAAATCTAAGGAATTTAGCACTAATTGTTTGAATAAACTATCAGAGAACAAGGATAAGTCTAGATTATTGAATTTATGTATGAAAACTGGTATGTTGAAATATAGATTAATAATAATTACAACTATATATAGCGAGAAATGTTGCTATTGGTATTGATAGAGTCTCTAATATATTATATGATGAACAGAGACCTAGGAAATTGGTCCAAGAGAAGTGGAAGTACAAGATAAATACGATGAGGTATTTGAATAATTGTTATAAAAATTTTATATACTAGTACAAGTGACAATAAAGATATTGAATCAGTAGTATCTAATACTTATGATAATGCATTAATATTAGCTGAAGAATCAGCTTGGGATAAATTTGGATCAAGGCTTAGAGATATGCCATTTTTAAATAAATTTTTTGGTATGTCTTATAAAATTTAACTGAATATTAATTTTAGGAAGTGGTGTTTTTACTCAAATATTTGGTGAATCGACATTATCAAATGCTATTAGTGAAATGAAGAATAGAGATTCATCATTTAATATACCTGAACTTGTAGAATTGGTAGAATATGTTGTAGCACCTCATATTGTAGAATGTTATTTAAATGGTGATTCTGAATCATTAAAGATTGTTAGTATTAAATTAAAAATAAAATAAAATTATTTATAGCATTGTGGTGAATGTGCATTTAATATATTAGAAGAATCCATTAAAGAACGAAATTTACAAAAACTTAAATTGGATCCTACAATATTAATATTAAAAGATGTTGAATTAAAAGGTAAAAATTTTAATATATTAATTAAATTAAAATCATTTAGGTGGTATGTGTATGGAAAATGATTATCCTTGGTTCATATTTAATTTTACTACTCAACAAATAAATTGTATACGTGATTATAAGAATAAAATTATCGCAGGTGAAGAGGATGATATACGTGAAGTTACTTATTCTATTGCTGTATCTAAACGTCCTATAATCGCAGAAGTTGATAAATTACAATATCCATATATTGTAAGTTTAAAATTCAATATTAAATAGCTTCATAGGTTAATGAAATTGCTATTATTAGTAATCAGCCTTGCTGGTAGAATGATAATAAACAGTACGACTATCATCACATTGTTCTTTATAATAAAAGATGATGTTACTTTTTTTTAAAATTTATTCAACTTGTAATACAAATAGATAATTTATATAATATTCAATAAATTCTACTTATTATTTATATTTAATCATATGATTTCCCCATTGATGTAATGAAGATCTATATAGAGTGATCATGTTGTTGTTCCCATGTATTTTACAATATTCATGTAGCTTTAAATGTGTAATTTATACATTCATGTAGCTTTAGATGTGTAATTTATACATTCATGTAGCTTTAAATGTGTAATTTATACATTCATGTAGTTTTAAATGTGTAATTTATACATTCATGTAGCTAGAGTATGGCTCTAGCTTGTCTTGGACGTTTATCAATGTTACAATGTCCAGAAATAATCGTATCATATTATCAATACTTGGCGTTACATCTGCCATAGGAATCGCAACTGTGTTGGTTTATATATTTTCATGCCAAAGAAATACAAATGATGGACTATTTGATAGATTAGATGTTACTTTACCGGAACCGAATGATAGATACCAAAATGTGTATAAAATAGATGAATTAATAGGTGTTGGAAGTTTTAGTTTTGTTAATAAAGGTATTAACATTGAAACTAAAGAAGATGTAGCTATAAAACAGGTCTTAATGGTATGTTTCTATATAATAAATAATCATTTCATTCATTTAGGACTCCTCATTTTGTGATAGTGAATTAAAAATAATGCTGATGTTAAAGCATCCGAATATTGTTGAATTGAAAGATTACTATTATAGTGAAGATAAATCTAATGGTAACAATCTTAAATTCATTAATTATGTAATGGAATATGTACCGAGCACATTGTATCAATCTATGAAAACATATAGACTTAATAATGAAATAATGCCCATGAAGATTATTACAATTTATATGTTCCAGATATGTAGAGCTATTGGATATATGCATTTGTCTGGTCTTATACATCGTGATTTAAAATTGGAAAATTTATTATTAGATTTTAATACAAATACTTTGAAACTATGTGATTTTGGTACCAGTGAACCTGTTGTAAATGGTCGAATTTTTAATGATTATGTAGGTTCAAGAAGATATAAAGCTCCAGAAACATTAATAGGACCTAATGAACGTACTACAGGAATTGATGTATGGTCTATTGGTTGTATTATGTATGAATTGTTAACTGGTTGTATATTATTTGATGGAGATAACAATATTGATCAATTCATAAAAATTATACGTATTATGGGTACACCAAATCAAGATATTATGAAGATTTTAGGTCGGAATAATATCAAATTACAATTTCCTATTATAAAACCTGTGAATTTTCATGGATTATTTCCAAATGATACACCAAAATCTGCGATTGATCTAATTTTAAAATTTCTCGAATATGATCCAAAGAAACGCTTACACCCTATAGACGCTCTTAGGCACGAATTTTTTAATGATCTTATAGATGATGGCAATAAATATACGGAACATATGCCAAAATCTCTTTTCAAGCTCACCAAACTCGAATTAGACTACATTCCGGCGGACTTTAAAATGAGATTACAGAAAAATACTGATTAATATTTTATTATTCTCACAATTCTATAAAAAAACATCTCAGATTGGTAGTTGCTATTCTATCGAATGCATTACAATCACGTTCATAGGCATGAGAGCGATAAATTACGTCATTAGATTAAAGAAGGTTAATTATTTATTATTGTAACATATTATACTAGATGTTTTTTCAAATATTATCAAGGTTAATTGGGTAAAGACCCCAAATCCGCATTGTAATGCGGGACATGTTTATAAATTACAGACAATATTTAATATTACTAGTTTTATTTAACGAGTTAGTTATAATATATGATAACCCTAACAAGATAAAACATGTACTCAAAAGCAGATGATGATATATGGGATGATGGAGGTGATTGTAGCCTCAAGCATGCTCAACGTTTGTGATGCAAAATAACCCCACTATGTTTTTATGATTCATGTAAACCATTACGCAAACTTCTGCCTTATTACCACGTTTGTGGCAGGGGATCATGTAATCTTTATTAATAACCTTTAGCAAAATGATATATCCCTTGATTTTTCTTGTTCTTACTAGTTTTTATACAGCCGTCGCTCGCGACGAAACTGTACGAGATGTTACAGTGGACATTAAAACCGATCAAACTGATGAATTTTTAATCGTTGTTGATAGCATTAGGAAAAAACAAGGAACGGTATCTGTTGTTGTACGCCATTGTCACCCTAGGGCGGTGACAAGAATTATAAAGGTTGTAGATGATAATAAGGTATTATGGACTATTACCCAACATAAATGTGAACGAGTTACTACTATGATTAAAAATGGTGAAATTGTGATTGTTAGATTGGCTGTCAATGTTTCCCAAAGTACGTATGAATTCTATAATTTCGAAAGGAACGAATCTGGGGAACTTGTCCCTATTGATGAGAATAGACTTGATACTCGATGGAAGTTCCACTTAGGTGAAGCTTCTGGTGCTCATGCTCGTGGTGATATTGTTCTTAACATTGGTGTTCCTTTGCATAGTGGTTGTGTTATGTCTTTATCAAAGGCTGGTTCCTTAACAACGTATAAATTTGTTCCCAAGACTTCTGACAATTATATCACCAAAGTTTATGATAACTTTACTCTTGTATGGGATGGTACAGAAGATGATGCTAAGTGTATAGAGGTTTACTGCAATACTATGCGTAGAACTAACAAATCTCATCTTGTCAAAATTGTATTCAAGGATGAAGATGGCAAAAAAACACCAGACCTCTGTTATGCCAACATAGAAAATAAGTGGTTGGTTGTCACATCCCAAGAATATGACGCAATATTTGACAAGTATCGTAGTACAACTTACTTAGATGAAGATACCAACATATTGGTAGATGTATCTAGCAATAGTTGTTCATCTGAGCTTACCTTGACTACAAGTAAGACAGGATTGGCTACTGTATATACGTATGTTCCGATGTATGATAGATACAATATCACTGCTGTTAAGGATGGCTATAACACGATATGGGATAGCCTCATTGATAATCGCAAATGTCTAGAAGTTACTACTTATGTTTCAGAGGACGCTTATAGAACTCTCTTGGTTATGTTGACTCTTTCAAAAAAGAAGAAATCAGAAACTGTTTATTATGCTTATGATCAGAACAAGAGGAAATGGTACCCTGTTAAAACTAAGAGAACTTTCGATAGATTATTGAATAAATGTACGAATACCGGTACAGTAGATGATTTATCAGACGTTAATATTGGTAATAGAAGATGTAGTAATACAGTTGTGATATCTTCATCTAAAGGTCAAGTATTGACTACATATATCTTTGTTCCTAAGGAGGATGGCACTTTTGTTAGTAGAGTTTATGATAATTTCACTGGAATATGGGATGGTGTAGATGATGATGCTAAATGTCTAGAGGTTGTATGCCATGTTATTAATAAAACTAACAAATCTCGCCTTGTTAAGTTAACAAACTACGGTGAACATGGTGTCACACCAACTAAATATTACTCCAACAAAGATGGTAAATGGACTTCTATTGACGTTGATGAATATGACGCAACCCTCCATATATTACGTAGTACAACTTACTTAGACCAAGAGACCAACATATACGTAGATCTATCCAATAAGGCTTGTTCATCTGAAGTTACCTTGACTACAAGTACCTCTGGATTGATGACTCTATGTACATATGTTCCCATGTATAAATACAGGATTACCTCTGTTAAGGATAATTTCTTCACGGTATGGGATAGCAGCATTGATGATCGTAAATGTCTCGATGTCAATGTCTATGTTTCAATCAGTAGTGACGTTCCTCTCTTGGTTAAATTGACTCTTACAAAAAAGAAGGTTACGGAACATGTTTACTATTCTTATGATATAAAGGGGAGGAAATGGGTGAATGTTAAATTCGTGAATCATTTCAATAAACTATTGGAGAGATGTAAAAGTACTGGTTCAATTATAAATGTTGCCGAGGTAGATATTAGTAATAGAAAATGTAGTAATACAGTTCTAGTATCTTCATCTAAATCACAAACATTGACCACGTATAAATTTGTTCCCAAAGATGACGATGATTTTATTACTAAAGTTTACGATGGTTTTAATGTTTTGTGGGATAGTTTTTATGGCTATGAGAAGTGTCTAGAGGTTGTATGCCATTTTGTTAAAAAAACTAACAAATGTCATCTTTTTAAAATGGTATTCGAAGGTGATCATGGTCTTACACCAACTAAATATTATACCCGCAAAGAGAATAAATGGACTTTAGTTGATGTTGATGAATATGATGAAGCTTACGAAAAGTATCAAACTTCCGTATTATTAGACCGTGATGTTAGCATATCTGTGGATGTAGAAACCAAGACGTGCTCCGAGGAGGTTACCTTAACTACAAGTATCGCTGGATTGATGACTGTATATAAATATGTTCCAATGTATGATAGATGCAAGATCACTGCTGTTAGGGCTGGCTCTAATACTATATGGGATACCTCTGTTGCTGGTCATAAATGTCTAGAAGTTACTGCTTATGTTTCTGAGGAAAGTAATGTTACTCTCTTGGTTAAGTTAACTCTTTCAAAAAAGAAGGCGAGAGATTATCTTTATTATGCTTATGATCAGAATGAGAAGAAATGGTTCTCTGTTAAATACGTGAAGCATTTCGACCTTTTATTGGAGAGATGTAAAAGTACCGGTTCAACTGAAGATGTTGCTGAAGTTGATGTTGGTAATAAACTTTGTACTAGTACACTTTTGTTATCAGTAATTAAATCACAAGTATTGACCACATATTTATTTGTTCCCAAAGATGATGGTGATTCCATTACTAGAGTTTATGATAATTTCACTGGAATATGGGATAGTTCTGAAGACAACAACAAGTGTCTAGAGGTTCTCTGTCATGCTGTTAATCAAACTAACAAAACTCATCTCGTCAAGTTAACATTCAAAGATAAAGATGGTAAACAAGTACCGAATAAATATTTTGTACACAAAGATGGTAAATGGACTTCTGTTAACCTTGTAGAATATGATACAACCTTTGAAAAATATAATAGCACTAAATTCTTAGACCAAGATACCAATGTATCTGTGGATGTAGAAACCAAGACATGCTCTGATGGGGTTACTTTAGTTACAAGCAGGGTAGGATTGATGACTGTATATAAATATGTTCCTATCAATGATAAACACAATATCACTGCTGTTAAGGATAATTATAATACGGTATGGGATAACTCCGTAGATGACCGCAAATGTCTCGATGTTACTTCTTATGTTTCAACTGATAACCTAAAAACATTGTTAATTGAGTTATCTCTTGATAGGGATGGTAAAACAGAAAGTGTTTATTATGCTTATGAACTCAAATCTAGAAAATGGGTTGTCACCAAAAAGAAAGAATTTGATGCTTCAGTTAAAAAACTTAAAGCAGGCAAATACGGTTTGAATGACTACGTATTAGATTTGTCCTCCACTGATCCTACTAGTGCATGCGAAACTTCTAGTTATTATGATTCCAATGTATTATATCATGAGCGCAAACCTAAAAAAGAATACAGAATAGCTGGTGTTGATTTTCATGGTGAGGAATTATGGAATGGAGGAGCTAAAGATTCATGTTCATTTGCTGTCAGTTATGTAGATTTGACATGTAATATTACATGTCTCATACGTTTAACTGTCACTTCGAAGAGATCTAGTAATGTACTATATTTCATGAGATTAGATGGTGTCTGGACTAGTGTAGACACTAAGAAATTCCATGAGTCGTACAATGCTGTTAAGAACGGTAAATTTAAACATACATCTGACGAAAAAGAAAGTGATGATGATGAAGAAGAAAAAGGAGATGTTGCTGGTAATTAATGTTAACTTGGTGGATTTTGCCATTTAGCTATATAATTTAATAAAGTAAAATATTTTGTATTATGCAAATTATAGGGGTTATTAACTTTCTTTTATTTCCATTGTTATTTTTATATTAATGAGTATATAAATTATTAAGTTTTGTTTTTTCTAAATATTAATATATATCAATTGGAGTATTGTTTAATTGTACATGCGTTGATAAATTTCGCATTTTAAATGGCAGAGAAATCAACAGGGATTAATCATTTTTGTTTATAATTTTATCTTTTAAATATTATTAATTTACATATTGTCATATTGACAATATTCTTAATGTAATTATAATTGTTATATTACATGATATATTTATCTTCAGATTAGTAGTTTGTCATGAAGTTATGTTCCTTGTCGAATTATTATATGAATTGTATAAGATAATGACATTTAAACATTAATGATTTGAAGAATCAATTACAGTTCCAGTCTCCAGAGAGTGTAATCTGATAGCAATCTATCACAAGTAAAATATATCATCAGCTTAAGAATACAGATTGCAATAGGAGACGTAATTAGCACATAATATTGTAATGTTACTTTAACCTAAAAGGTTATATAATTTTCCTTCACATAAATAAACCATCAGCCAGATTTGGAATGTACGCGGAGAACGACATCTACTATAGCATGGGTCGTGCTACGCATTAAATTCATCTACATGCAACACACGAATAGAAAAAAACTCAAATTATTGGAGGTAAGGGACGATTGACTATATTTCTGTTAATTATTTGTGAGAATAATAGTATCATTACACGAAAAGAGATACTACGCGACAATGAAAATATGGTGTAGAGTCTACAGATAATAGACAATAATCATGGAACATAATTGTTAATTTACATAATTAAAGGTATAGTTATGTTGAGCAATGCGGCCATAGGTGGAAAAAAATGAATAAAACCATTCGCGATACAATAAATCAGTAAGAACCATAGTAACTAACAAAGACCATAAACAACGTTGACAAGATTCTTATAAAGAACAAATTTTGTAATAATAAATTTCACTGGATATATATCAAAGAAATCTAAAATGGGTAAGTAGCTTTCAAGAGTATGCAATTTACCCCCACCACTGAGTTGGTGACATCATTAACACTCCGCAAGCTTTGTTGCATTCCATTCTCGGATTCACATCACTGATATGCATGAAAATCCTTGTAATATTGTTCGTTATTACAAACCACTATTTTTGTGTAATTGGTGTTTCTGGATCCGAAAATGATGCGAGCGACTCCAATAACACAAAAAGCAGTGCTCATAATAATAAGGTAGGACCTGTAGTTCATCAGACATCTCAGCATGGACCTCAAGGTGGGAAATATAAGACGGGTGACCCTAGGCCTAACAATCTACCTCCGGGCGTTATTGATGTATGTTATGGTGTACAAAATGATGAGTTCGTTGTAACCCACGGTAGAGATAATGGACTTCCATCACATACATTCTCAACCCGTGTTGAGTCTGTTATTACTAGAGTGGTGGATGGTGATAACGTTCTTTGGGAGGCTTATGGTAAGAGAACGTGCAAGTATGTACGTGTTAGTTATAAAGGCTGTAAGTGCGTTCTTTACTTACTCTCCGCGAAGCCTGGTAAAGTTCGTTCTGGCATGACTAAGAAGTATTCTTATTATGTCAAAAATGGAGGTGATTGGCGTATTGTTAATAAATCTGAGTATAAGAAAAAGAAAAAGTTATTGATTAGGGGTATAAAAACTGGTGTTATAGACGTTAGCAGAGACCCAAATTCAAATAATGTTGAGGTTTCTTCTTGTATTGTTGGTAATACATCATTTTTAAGATATACTGCTTCATTCAATTGCTTTCTAGTTCAAGTTAATGATGGCAATGATTTAATATGGAAGGGTTCCGTGGGTTCACAAGAATGTCACATTGTTGATATATGTAAGAGGAATGGTGAACCAAAACTTATATCTTTAACAATTTACGGATCAGATGGCCATAAGTTGCTTAAATATTACGATAAAGTTGGCGGAATATGGGCTGAAATTTCTAAGGAGCCATATGATTTGAAAATTAAATCTATAAGGCTGGAAGAATTACCTGAACTCGCGATTGTGAGATCAATTAAGCCTAAAGTTGATACTGATAAGTCTAGTACTTCTAAAGATGGAGAAAGTAGTTTAACATCTCCTCCTGATGGTCAGAAGTCGAAGGATCTTCAGAGTATCTTGTGTGATAATTCTTGTACCGTTGATTTTTCCGTCCTTGAAACTACAGGAATGATTATCGTTACCGATTCTTTTGATGAAAAACACTCCATTACTACTCGTGTCTACAGGCCTAAGAAAGGTTGTAGAATTACTTCCGTAACGGATGGTGCTGGCCAGTTTTGGGAAGTTGATGAACATTTCACTTGTAAGGCAGTTACCATTAATACTAGGGGTATTCATTCAATTCTTTCCTTTAGTTACAAAAAGGTCGGTCGTTCTTCGCCTCCTCCAAAAACAATATATTATGAGAAGTTGAACAGTCCATGGACAGAGTTTGATGTTTCTGAATATAATGCCAAGGTTAAATCCATGTACGAATCCACAATATTATATGATTTGGATGTTAATACACAGAAGAGTGATGAATTTGATGTTAAATTATCCGGGAATAAAACTACATCTGTTTTAACCTATACATTTACACCCAAACCAAAGACTACATTTAACTCCATCAATGATTCAACTTTAAATATATTTAGCGTTAGCACTGGTGACGAATGTCTATCTGCTGTTTTGTTGAAAAAGGGTAACGTCAGTTTGTTAACAGTCACTGTTAAATTATCAACCTCTAAATCTCCAACGGATTTATATTTCGAGAAAAAGGGAGGTAAATGGATTAATATCAATGATTCTTCTTCATATAATGCCAAGGTTAAATCCATGGGTGAATCTACACTGTCAGTTATTTTGGACATTGACAAATATTCAAGTGATGAATTTGATGTTAAATTATCCGAGGATAAAGCTACATCTGTTTTAACCTATACATTTACACCCAAACCAAAGACTACATTTAACCCCATCAATGCTTCATCTTTAAATATATTGAGCTTGAGTACTGGTGACGAATGTCTATCTGCTGTTTTGTTGAAAAAGGGTAACGTCAGTTTGTTAACAGTCACTGTTAAATTATCAACCTCTAAATCTGCAACGGATTTATATTTCGAGAAAAAGGCAGGTAAATGGATTGGTATTAATGATTCTTCTGAATATAATGCCAAGGTTAAATCCATGCGCGAGTCTAAAGTGCCTTCACATCTGGATATAAGTTGCAATCAAGTTCATGATTTCGTTGTCACTCGCAATGAGGATAAGAAGAAGGGTATACTTATAGTTACTTATAAATCCACCGCTTTGACATATATTACTAAAGTCAAAGATGGGAATAATATCCTTTGGTCCGCTGATAAAGGAGATAGTTGTGCTAGTGTTGTTGTAAGTTATAGATCTGGTTATAAAAGGACATTTGTAAAGGTAGTCGGCAAAAAGAATGATTCGGAAGACGTAAAATATTTTGAGAAAATAGATAAAGTTTGGTTTGGAATTACAAAGGGTTCCTACAACTGTAAATTGAATAGTATTAGGGATGGTAAAGCGTTAATTAATCTTAATATTGAAACGAAAAGTCGTACCGGTGATTTTAATTTAATTGCAAATTACGATAAAAAGACGGATATGACTAACTACAAATATCAACCTAATGATAAAGGTAGTAAAATTGTTAAAGTTTATGATGGTGCTGCACTTATATTTGAATGTGATATATCGACTGAAGAAATTATAAGGGTTTTGCTCACCACTAAGCGTGGTGAAGATATGCTTCTTCATGTTCTTTATAAGACAGAGATGAATACAAAACCTTTGTGTAAATATTATATTCGTTTTAAATCTAAATGGATTATAATTAATGTGGATGAATATAATAGTGATCTAGACAAGCTGAAAAATCACAAGCCGATTTCTCCACCAGATACTTGTGAGGGTGATGCGATTACAACTGGTACTGTTGATACTTCCCGTGCTAAGAACGTTGGAAGATTTTCCATCAGTGATAAGAAAGGAGCAGAATATAGCGCTCACGTTTATGCACCTTTGAAGGGTTTTAAAATTACTAGTATTGTTGACAACGAAGATTCCATTTCCCTTTTGGGCAAAAGCTCGAACAGAGATACTGCCCTCGTACATCATAAAGCTGGTACTGTTTTGCTTGTTGATGTATTTAAATCCGGTGATGAGAATTCTCATTTATACTTCGGTAAATTCAAGGGTAAATGGTATATACTTAGTCATCATCAGTATGTAAATAGGATTGAGGAATTGAAATATTCTCCAGTTATTATGAATATTAACATGATTCATGAAACTGATAAATATAATACATCTATTGATAAGCAGGATAATGGTGTATTATCTGTTTACTTCAATCCATATGAAGAGAACAGAATTGCTATAGTTAAAGATGATGATAGACTTATATGGGAAAATGGTAAAGATGATGAGCGTTGCATTTATGCTGTTTTCCACGGTTGGGAGAATAGGGCTGTGATGATTATATTTTTAATGGGCATAAACAATGGTTTCTATTATAAAAAAGATGGTAATGATTGGAGAAGGATTACAAAGGAGGCTTATAAGGATGAGTATTATGTTCTTTCCATGGGTAGACCTGTTATTTTGGATATTAGTAATGTTAATCCTGTTGATGATATTAGTGTTGATATTGTCGAAGGTAAAGGTAATAAAATCACTCGTAAATATGGAGCTGATGGCAAAGCTAATATTGCAAAAATTGTTGATGGTGAGGAATTAGTATGGGAAAAGACTAAAGAAGTCGATAGATGTACTCTCTGTATTTATCAGCTTGTAGGTTTAAGGCCTGTCAGTTTAAAAATTGAAATCAAGGGTAGGAGAGAAAGATTTACATTCCACTACAAGAAAGGTGTAAAATGGAAGCGTGTTGTTGAGTGATTTTTGATTAATGACAAATAGTCAAATTTTTTGTTTGTTAAATGTTAGTTTGTATCATTCTGTAACTTGAGAGGGATATGTTAATATTATCATCACCCTCTGCTTTAATAATTATAAATCGCAATGTGCATATTGGATATATATAATTCGTATAACCAAAAATTGTTTTTATATTATATGGTTTGTCATTTTAATAAATGTTTACTCTATTTGTATTCTGTTAAACTTAATTCTATATTATAATGTTATAGTTGTAAATAATATATATGTTAGTTTATTATTATATTTAAAGATTTCATATTTATGTTTGTACATTTACGTGTTAGATAGAGTGGAATATTATGATTTATAATAGTAGATACTCATACTCCATTCGTTTGAGTCAGTGTATTATTGGTAGATCTATAGAAAGTATAGATGAGTTTAAAGTGTATAGGTAGCATACTTACCGTAATTGACGTTCATATTCCATTTGTCTCTGAAATTGTTGTCTAGGTGTAGGTGTCATTTTTTTATTGACAGTCATTGATACCATTTCTATAATACCTAATAAAGAAAAATAAATGAACGAGTGAATTATTATAATATCAATATACTTAATAATAAACCACCTATAAATGCATTTCTTGAAGCATGTTTTAAACCACCTCTGAGTGCCAATAAACCACCTGTAGCAAAACCACTAGCGATAGCATTCCAATGATCTTCTTTTTTTCGTATAGCTTGAAATGTACAATCAAATGATGAAAATGTACCACCCCAAACAGCAAAATTGCCACCTAACACCGGTGATTTTGATGTAGCTGTATATAATGCATTTTGAAACATGACACCTCTAGGAGAATTACGTGCTCCTTTAATAAAATGCCAAAAAAATCCTCCTATACTACCCATTCCAAATGCTCCACCCATGTCCTCAATAATACGATCAGGACATGGTTCACGCGATACATCACGACCTTCCATTATAACAAGATATATTAGCGATAAAATAAATAACTACATTGTATTACAATTAAAAAATATAATCGAAATATAAATTAATCTAACAGTAGTGTAGTCTTGTAGGGATTATATATACGACAACGATATTTAATTTATATAGGGGATACAACTACTATCCTCATTCAAATTATGGACAACTATATAAAATCATATCTAGAAAACAATGATTCTCATAAAATAACGGAATATCGCAATAATATCCTATTGTCTGTTGTCAGTCAAGGTAGCTCACAATTCGTCAAAATTACACACGATATATATAACAAAGTAATACTTCTAAATTTATTCACCTTTATATTATATATAGGCTGATGATTTGTTGAAAAAAAGAGATGTAATACAATTATTATATGAAATTATTTCAAGAACTAATGATATCTTCGACTCTAACGATGTGCTAATATTGTTATCGCAATCACTATCTGTAACCATTTGTAATCAATGCAGTATCTTTTCAATTAAGTCTTTATTAGAACGCCATGTCAAATTACATTCGCCTGAGGCTATTAATATCAACAATGTCCAATTAGTTTACGGAATACTGTTGAAACAAAATATATCATCTCAAAGTCAAGAATTTAGACTAAATTTCCTATGGATTACCAATTATATCATAGAATTGTATGAGATGCTAAGTATCACCCATGATGAACTATTTGCAACTCAACTATGTGATGTTATATCCGGTGAAAAGGACCCTCGTAATCTACTTGTAATGTTCATGTTGATACCAAAAATATCACGTAAAATAGCCAAATCAGAACAAGATTATGAAAATATTGCCAAATTATTTTTAGTTTATTATCCAATCAATTTTAATCGGCCAAAAAATGATAAAATAGGAATTACATGTACTCAATTGAAGTACAGATTATTGCATTGTTTCAAATCTGATAAAAGGCTTGGAAAATATGTTATAGAAACTTTTATTGATTCCTTGTATTCCGACTTTAATAATTATGATGATAATTTATCAATGTTAGAAGATGCATTATATTTCATTACTGAATGCTCATTAGTTTATGACCATGAATGTTTCACAGCACATTTTAAATCACTTGTAGATGTTGTAACAGCAGAGTTATTAATACCATTAAATGAGAATGGAGATGTTGAAAGGCACTTGGAGTATGAGGAACCGTATACTATTTCTTCAGATGGTGAGAGTTTAACGACGTCTACAGTCATCATGACATATTATAACGAGTGGTCTGTTGATAGAAAGTTGAAGGTTTATGGGAATATTATAAGGATGTTTGTAAATTCTACAAATGTTTCAAATAATGAAACAGTTGCTATTTTTCTTGATGTATTAAGAAACTGTCTGTTTGTTCAGGATGAAATGGGAAGTAATGATATTAATGGTAACGCTGGTTATATATTGGATGTAATGTCAGAATATGAACATTTCAATACTCTCATTTTGAAGCATGTGATAATTCCATCAATTTTAAAATTTAAGGAACTGTTTAAATCGTATGAAATTAACAATACAACACAATCCACATTTAATGAATCATTATCGAATACTCTTAAGATTATAATTAATATTTTTGCAAAATTGATTTCAAATATGAAATTTACAAGAATCAAACCGGAATTATCCAGTATAATTATTGATGTATCACTATATATTCTTAATTTTGATAATGTAAATGGTTTAAAATTATTAATTCTTGGGTGTATATCATCTAAAACAATACCCTTGATTGAACAAGTAATCAAAAAATGTTTTGATATTATTATGGAGAAAGACGTCCATAAAAATGATATAATATTATATTTGCGTGTTATTGTAGATGTTTATAGATTCCATGAATCTCCTGTAGTTAATTCATTCGTGGATAATATTTGTAGCAGACTTTTGGAATCTATTGATAATAAGGAATCATTAAATGAGCTCATGGTAATAAATAATGTTGATATATCTAGAGACGTAATTGAAATGTTGAACCTGAAATTGCTTAAATCTACTAATTGTACTAGGGTTTACTCTAATTTGTATTTGAAATGTATGTCTGTAATTGTTAATTTTGGGCCGTCTGTTGAGGATGTTGTTTTGTTGATTGTAAAGTCCTTGAACAAATTTATTTTATGTAACACTGATGGAAATTTGTCCAAGTTAGTTGAAGAATCCTGTAAAATGTATTTACCAGAGCTAATTAAAATGTATAATGATGTATGGATGGGTATAAGAGATGGTAGTATTGTCTTCAATAGAGTATTATCACAGTTAATTGTGGATATATCTACACACTTTAACTATGGATTAAATATTAGCGATTCCATATTGTACCTACCACTTTTATCATTTAATTTGGATTCTGATTTCATCAAATTTGCCAATTCATTGATGTGTAGAAACATATTTGACCATGTAAATTTATTAAAGATGGAATGTGCTGGGATACACCTTTGTAAAAGAGTATCTAACTTGCTCTGTAATATCGATATCCATGATATTTTAAAGATGTTCGATAAATTACACGACTATTACAGGCCATTTATAACACTGGGATGGCTTCAGTTTTTGACTCGTAGATCCACGACTCGAACTATTGGAATGGTCAGATCGTCATCCATCGGCAATAATGATGTCTCTATTCCATTAGTATCTACCGATTGTCTTGCTGTCAGATCCTTTATCTATCTCCCCGTAAACGGTATAGCCACTCCCAGAGATCGTGGCGAAGTATCCAAGACGATCTATGGGAGTCGAGGTGATATAAATAGAGAGGCCACCACGGCGAGTGGAACGACCTCAGGTGGAGCTGCGAGTGGAAGAACCTCAGGTAGAGTTGTATGTGATAGTAATGTACTGAAGAACGGAATGAGTGCCTTTGTAGGATTCGCTTCATCCCTCATCAACAATCTCCTTGTTCCTGTTGGAAATGTTTTACAATTTATAAATTGTATATATCCCTATGATTACAAATCGGTGGTGAATTCAATAACGATTTTGGATTTGGATAAAGAATTTGGTAGTGTAGTAGGTTTGGATTATAATGATCTGTTCTTCACTTATAGACCTGATCCTCTTGAATCTTCTAGTCCATTAATTATAAATCATCTTTTATACATGCGCAAGGCGACTAGAGTAAATTATACTGTGGACATGAAATTCACCAAAACTCTTTTAGATTCTCTATACAATAATATCTATGTCGAGAAAACCTGTAAATCTGTATTATATTCTTTTAATTTAGAGGCAGATTTAATGCTTCTATTGCCTTTATTATCACTAAGCGATGTTGAAATGATGAAGTTTACAAACTGTATAACTTGTTTATTGGACTCATTCATGGCTATGGACGTAATTCACTCTCATTCAATAGATGTTTACGAAAAGTGGTGTAGAGATCAGTATATAATATCTTTGCAGACGCTGATACTACGTGTATTATATAATGTGACTAAGGATGATGATAGAATCTACCCCTTCGACTTCAAGCTGGATATTCTTGTAGGAGTAGACGAAGGAGGCAGTAATGTAGATATACTGGAAGGTAGATATAAAGCCATAACTGAGAAAATGATTCAAATATCGCAATCGCATCCGGTACCATTTTCTAGAATAATGGGTATTTTAGTGATTAATTACATTATGCAGGGACAATATCTTACTGCTGAAGATCGAAATAATGTAAGTTGTTAAAGTTAACGCATGACTTTCTAGGTTATAAAATGTACGAGTAAATGTCTTGGTGACTGTAATAGACGCGTTCGTACAATGACACTTTTATGTAGACAAAAATGGATTAATAACTGTTAATTTGTATAAATTTATTTTAATATAGAAGAGCGCATCAGTTCTGTGTTATCATCCCATGATTCCGCATTATTCTATGTACGACGGCCTGGGTAGAGGAGAATGTGTTAGTGCTTATCAATTCACCCGAATTAATTTATAATGTTGAGGCATCCATCAGCGTCTTCAAGTCTTTTAAAATGTAAAACGTTGTTTACTTCTGATTCCGGTAAGGTATTTATTGAGCTTATACATCAATCATCAGACGTGGAGAATGTCAACGCTAATTTCGAACCGATATGGAAGAATCATCCATATGTGTCATATATAAAGAGGTTTAATGAATTATTAGGCTTGTCTAGTGATAAACTATTGTCCATGACTAGTACATTTAAGCCTATAGAGTTACACATACAGAGTCTATCGGAGTTACTTTACAACCAGAGATGTCATTATAAAAATCCATACAAATTTAAAAGATCCAATCCTACCTCTAGTGAATATATCAAATCGTTTGGATTAAATTTGGCTTTGGAATTAGAAAGTCTGTTCGATGAATCTAACACATCATTTCGTGATGACGAAATTCCATCTAATTTGTATACAATTCTACCTGCAAGAGCTATAGAATGTAATTACGCTCTATATTCTAGGTTTAATAATCTCGTTGACAAATCCTTCAAATTATTATCGGCATACTGGATGGTTTGTAATTATCTATCTCTAGTAGACATTTGTGTACAGAAGTTTGGATATGGAAATGATGATCAGCGTATTAAACAATCGTCTCCAAATACAATCGCTAAGTGGAATTTTGGCAAAGACATTGGTGTAAAATCTGTGCCCTATCTTCTATTGAGTAAATATAACTTTCTCTGCGAATTTATGCGTAGCAAAGGACCCTTTATACAGTTAAATAAAGATACTGTCCAAACGAATAGGATAATATCAACAAGGAGCCTAGATACTATTAGGAAGAATCTTGACAAATACGGTGGGTTGACGATGTTGTACCAATGTTATTAATATATCTCCTGTCTTCATATAACAATTTATATATCAACAGGCGTTGCGGTGGTAAGGAATGTATTTAATAAGGATCAGATACGTTATATTCGTGGGTTGATGTTAATGTCATCTTCCATGGTGAGTGATTTGATTTCATAGAGATATATTCAAGGCTAGAGACACGGCGTTTAAGATGTTGGAGCATGATCCTAATGTCACAACACTCAAATATACAAGAGGTAATTTCAACATTCTACTATAAGTCACATACAGGTCGCATAAATTGCTTACTTAATGGGACAAAATTTAGTGATTCATTAGCACCCCTACAGTCATTTTGGCTACCAATCATATATTACAATATGAATGAAGACAGGAGGTATATTAATAACATTGGTACAACATCATTAAACCTCTAGAATTTACTTATCGAATCTGCAGTTTGTAATTTCTGGTACGTCTCGTAAAAGTATTGTTAATGAATTAGATTCGGTCTGCTACAATGAGCCATGGCATCGCAACAATAAGAATTTCGGTTTAGTCGTTGTAGTTCCTCTGGATGATATCAACTCACACAATGGAAGGCTACAATTCATCCCCGGTTCTCATAAACTACAATCGAACAACACCATGAATCCCAAGGGTTAGTTGAATTAAGGAAGTTTTCCATACTCATACATCTCACTTTCCTTCTTTAGGACCAGTTGGCGTAGACCTAAAGGCTGGAGATGTATTGATATACAACGGCAGTATATTACACAGAAATACATGTACGTCTGATTTTAACGTTGTTATAATACAACTGTAGTTAACGATAGTATAAAGTGTCAATCGATGATAACATTTGCTTACGACTACACAGATACTCCACCGCCAGGCCAAGGTTCATAGTTCGACATCGGTTGTATATAAATTTCTATATTCAGGCTTAATAAAATGTACACTCGATAGATTATACGGTAACCTAATCGTACAAGTCAATAGTTTGCTCCGTTATGAATGATGAATCGCAAATTGATAATTTATTCAAGTGATGGAAGGAGGTGTGTGGAGATGTGTAACGATATTTTTAATTTTAAAAAATGTTAATAATATATATTTATTTATTTATTCACTTTTCAAATTGTAGAAATGATTTAAGACGTATAGGAGCTTATAAATTTAAATTCAGTGACGATTTCTCCAATATCGCCAACATAGAGTACGTTGTTGTCTAAAAGACACTGTCGTATTTTATAGAGTAAATGGCAAAAATGGAGGTGAAAAAGACATAGATGTGGTAATTGCAAAGACGCCTAGTCATATAAATGAAGTGGAACAAAAGGGTGGAGCAGAAAAGAAGGATGATGTGTCACTGTTAAGTTTATCAAAGGACAGCATACAATCGATCGGATATACATCTGATACGTATCCAAATCCCATATTGAATCCTCAGTTGTGTATTCATACATTAGAGTAGGAATATTTATATCTCATTAATGGAAATTTTATATAGCAATACTGGCAAGAGTTTAATATGTGATCCAGATGGTATACTAACAGATGCTCAACAGAATAGTATAAACAAGATGCTATTGTCTTCCAGCGTAAGGGTATGTAAACCAATGGTATATAGAGCATTCACGGTAACCTCAGATATTTGTCGGACTAGCTTATAGTATATTTACACATTCAAATAAGGACAAGGAACTTGATGAATTCCTAAGTGAATTATTGCGGTATGTTGACGAATGATTAAACTTGACGCTACAGTCAATGGGGAGGTACAAAGTATAAAGGACTGGACGACTGTCTATTACTCTTTTACTTGAAGGTTTGTTTAGTCTACATGTTCAAAATTTATGGGAATTTATAATGATATAGGACGGAGACGTGCTGAAGATGAAATCTGGTGGTGAGTTGAAATATGAAATAGATGAAGACATTAATAGGCGATGAATCAATTTACAGAGTAATTTGAACGTCAGGAAAATAAATTCATTACGTTACTCAGGGAAAGATTGAGGAGCTGGGTAATTTGATTGGAACAGGTCATAAGAATATATACGAGGACCTGAAATTAATAATAAGTAAATTCAATAAGGTCAACGGTTATAGAATTAAAGGTAAACGAAAATGAAATTATAGATATTATATTAAAATTTTGTTATACAGGCGGAGCAACAATGGGACTTGTATCATGTGCTGTTGTCATTCTTGTCTGGTGGGTGTACAAATTCCTATAATAAAACGCATAATATCATCACCATCTATTTTTTAAAGCTATATATATATATACTATAATGTTATAAGCAGACAATAATTATATTGGTTGCTGTGTTTTAGTGATACTGTGAGGTGTCCCTGTCCTGCTACTGTTTTAACTCGGATTTTAAGGCGTAAAATGTTAAGCAGGAAAATTTTTGGCTTTTTTGCCAACAAGTCTCCATTTAATGGTTTTAAGTCTTTCTCCAGTGCCGCTAACCATGGTCCTACCAAGGAAATGAACATGTGCACAGCCATCAACAGCGCACTTGACATTTCGATGCAGGAAGATCCAACGTTTGTGGATTTCTATGTATTCAATTCATAAAACTATATAGGACTTGCGTGTTTGGTGAAGATGTTGCGTTTGGTGGTGTTTTTAGGTGTTCGGTTGGTCTGTTGGAGAAATACGGAGAGCATAGAGTCTTCAATACACCTATATCAGAACAGGTACGATGAATAATTATGTAATGAAACATTATTAGGGTATTGCTGGATTCGCAATAGGTATGGCAGCCCTCGGCGCCAACGCAATCGCCGAGATACAGTTCGCCGACTACATCTTCCCCGCATTTGATCAAGTTAGTTTTGAATTTATATTATTGCGATGATTTATACAACACACATCTTCGTAATTTCTGTATTCATCTTCCGCCTGGTTCTAATCCAACTCTCTTCATCCTGCAGACAGCTCTCCACCTGAGGTCTATCTTTTCCATTGCATGGAGCTCTTCTATTTACTTCCCCTTCCAGCTCCCGTAGATCGCTTCCAGGTCCGCTTGAGGTTACATCCTCACCACCTTCTTCACTGCCACGATCTCCGGGAGTGGCTTCACCCTTCAGGGATAGGTAATTAGAGAAGCTGTCTGCAAGACAAGGAAAGAACCTCAAGTGCAGTAGACAGAATTATAGTTGTTTCACTCTTACGAATGTTTCATCTTTAAACTTTAGATTGTGAATGAGGCGGCTAAATTTAGGTATCGTTCTGGTGGTAGTTGGGATGTTGGTAAATTAACGATTCGTTCGACTTGGGGTGCTGTTGGTCATGGTGGTTTATACCATTCCCAAGCTCCTGAATCACAATTTGCCCATGCGGCTGGATTGAAGGTTTGTATATTTTCCACAATTCTATAATCTTCAGATTGTTATACCAAGAGGTGCTTATCAAGCAAAAGGATTATTACTTAAATCTATTAGAGATCCTAATCCAGTCCTATTTTTTGAACCCAAGGCCTTGTATAGATCTCAAGTAGGCCAAGTACCAATTGGAGATTATGAACTAGAACTTTCAAAAGCAGAAATCGTTAAGGAAGGAAAAGATGTAAGTTGAAACTATACAGTAGTATCTATCCACCCTTATTTCAATTAATTCACCTGAAGTCCAATCCAACTATCCTTGCCATTGCATGGAACCTCTTCTATTTACTTCCCCTTCCAGCTCCCATAGATCGCTTCCAGGTATTCCACTTGGAGTCTCCACTTGAGGTTACATCACTACACCGCCACGATCTCTGGGAGTGGCTCTACTCTTTAGAGGGAATGAATTAGGAGAGCTGACGGCAGGATGAAGAGTGTTGGATTGAACCTCGAGTGGAGTAGATTTCACTTGTTTTTTTCTTATGATATAATAATTATTGTAGGTTACGATAGTTGGTTATGGTAATTCGGTGGAGATAATGTTGAAGGCTGCTGCTAGTGTTGAGAAGAGTCATGGTATAAGTGTTGAGGTTATAGATTTGCAGACTGTATTGCCATGGGATGTTGAGACTGTAGAAAAGTCTGTACTTAAGACAGGTAGATTAATTGTAACTCATGAAGCAGCGGTGAGTATAATATGAAAATGAATAATTAATTTATAGAAAACATTGGGTATGGGTGCAGAAATTGCTGCTACAATAGGTGAACGTTGCTTTTTTAAATTAGAAGCACCTATAAAACGTCTATGTGGATATGATACACCATTTCCATTGGTTTATGAAAAATTTTATTTACCAAATGAACATAAAATAGCTGATGCCATTATAGACATTTGTGAATAAATATTACAATATTTTATATTTGATTAAATCACTATATAAACAAATCATATGATGAAGCCATTATAAATTTGATAATGTGTGTTACAATAATTTATATTTTATAGATTCTTCATGTAACAAGTTTAATAATTCATCCAGTGTATATACAATTTGATCATTTGTATCTAATGGTCTTAATGATACACTACGTGTCTCCTTTTCACGATCACCTACAATTGCCATATAATTCCATCGTTGTCCTTGACCAATCTTAATTTTTTTATTTATTGTATTCATACTATCATCAATACCAACATTATAACCTGTAATAATCATGTTATATAAAATAATATTCTCATACCCTTATCATTAAGTAATTTATATAATTCATTAGCATAATCTAAATGTTTATTCGATATAGGTATCAACAAAATCTGTGTAGGAGATAACCAAAATGGTAATTTCCCTTTTGTCTGTTCCAATACAATAGCTATAAAACGCTCAATCGAACCCAATATCGCACGATGAATTATCACCGGTCTAGAATAACCATTACGTAATTTACTACCAGATGATTGATTATCCGATACAACCAATTCATCTATAATAATAATATATTACATGTAATATACATCCTTTTACACTCGCCTCCACCTGAGGTTACCACCTTGTCTTCCACTCGCCGTGGAGGCTCTTCCATTTACCCATCTCTAAAGAGTAGAGCCACTCCCAGAGATCGTGGCAAGGTTAGTTATTGGACCTCAAGTGGATTACCTGTAGCTGATCTACGGGAAGCGGAGGGGGAAGTAAATAGAGAAGCTGTCTGCAAGACGACCTCAGGTGGAGGCGAGTGGAACGATGGTAGGATTGGACCTCAGGTAGAGTAGACAAGATGAATATTTCATTTTGGTGTACGTACCATTGAATGACTTGTCGCGATATTCGAGGTTGAATCTAATGGGTAGATTGAAGTCTAATTGAATAGTGCCACATTGATGTTCGCGGTTTAAACAATCAAATAACAATATGTCAATCTTTGGACCATAAAATGCACCATCACCCTCGTTCAATGACCTGAATATCATAATTAATGAAAATTAAAAGTAAATAGTCTAATGATGAAAATAATCAACCGAAAGCCATTTTGCAGACAACCCTTACTAGGGGTCTAATCCACCTTCCCTTCCACCTCTTTTCCTCTTGCAGACAGCTCCTCTTACTTCCCCCTCCGCTTCCCTGAGATCAGCTACGGGTTAGAATTATTATTTACGAGTTACTTATTGGATTGGTACATTTATTTCTGCCAGTATTCTTTCGTTTCGGCCATGATTTGGTTAAAACACATTTACAACTTTCGCAACAAAACCACTGTCGCATGACATTGGAAATACTACATCTATGTATATCTTTCAAACAATTTTTATAAGCATTGCTACCACACCGGCATATACATCTCATGTATGGGTTTCTACACCTATTGATAGTTACATTTCCTCGTATAATTACATCTTCACCTGAATTAAGTGTCACTTTCGGTTCACAATCACATTTTGCTGTCTTCAATACCTTCGTATACTCCTCAACGAGTTTAATGAGGCCATAACCTGGAAGCGATCTACGGGAGCTGGAAGGGGAAGTAAATAGAAGAGGCCGTCTGCAAGACGAAAAGAGGTGGAAGTGGAAGATGAGGATTTAGCCTCAGGTGATGTATCTTCATTCTTGGTTGTGATAGTAACATACCATTCATGTCCGAATTTATCGAGTGCATCTTTGAGTGCGGATTCTGCGCAATTCCAGAGTTCATCATCACCGAGTGCTTTGGGTGGTTTGGTTGAGAGTTTGAATGTGTATTTGAAGTTGAAAAGTGAGTAGACGTTTGAAACGAATTTGAGTAGACTTAAAACTTCATCTTGAATTTGATCTTGAGTACAGAATATATGTGCATCATCTTGTTGGAATCTCCTTACTCTACAGATGAATATAAATTTTTGAATTTGTTGTACCTAGTAAGACCACTTAGACTCCCAGTAAGTTCATTACGATGTAAGACACCAAAATCAGCCAATCGTAGAGGTAAATTACGATAAGATAGATTCATATGCTTAAACATTAAACAATGACCTGGACAATTCATAGGTTTCATCCCCCATTCTGAATTATCATTCACAAATGTATACATGTTATCCTGTAGAATATATATATAAGAAGAAAATACACAATAAACAAGATAACCACGTTTTCTTTCCACTCGCAGTTCCATATGAGGTCCTATCCACCTCTCCTCATCCTGCCGTCAGCTCTTCTATTTACTTCCCCTTCCAGCTCCCGTAGATCGCTTTCAGGTAGTCCACTTGAGGTTACATCCAACAGATACTTAGCACCATCTTCCATCATTCCCATGATGGATGATCCATCACTACCTTCACCTTCATCACGATCTCTGGGAGTGGCTCTACCCTTCAGGGATAGGTAATTAGAAGAAGGCTTCACGCCGAGTGGAAGGAGAGTTGAATTGGAATCAGGTGGAACTCCGAGTGGATATATTAGATTATGATTATGTGTATTATGTTATAATTGCTTACTTTATAATTTTCATAGTGTCCTGAGCATTTCCATAAATCACAGGAGTAGATATTGGGTGTAATGACTTCTTGGTATCCTTTATTACGATAATTTTCCTATGATTTATTATTATTGTTTGATTTGATTATAAATATAGATATACTCTTAGAAAATCTATGAGTCGATTATAAATTTTAGCGCCATTAGGTAACCAGAAGCATGAACCTGAATGAGGTATAAAATATTTAATTAGATATTGATATACCAGGTGAATTAGATGTATCAAAATAAAATAAATTTAAATTTGTACCAATAATACGATGATCACGTTCTTTAGCTTCTAATAAAAGTCTATTATATTCTTTTAACATATCTTTTTCAGGAAATGATATCCCATATACACGTTGTAATATATCTATAAGTATAAAATAAATAAATTAAATAAATAAACCTCCATTAGAATTAGATAACCAATAAGATGATGACATTTTTGTTATATCAAATGAATTACCTTTAACATATGATATAAATGGTATATGAGGACCTTTACATATATCAATAAAATCACCACAACGATAAACTTGTGTCATTGTACCATCAATAACTTTATTTTTAATTAATTCAATTTTAAATGGATTATATTTCATTAATTCTAATGCTTCATCTTTTGTACATATTAATCTTTCAAATGATTTATTACAAGATACTAATTTATCAATACATTTTAATAATATATCTTTATCATCTGGTCTAAATACCTAATTTTATATTAATAAATAATTATAATAATACATATTATACTTACATTATTACCCAAATAACAATCATAATAAAATCCATTTGTAATTGCTGGTCCAATTGTTAAATAAGCACCATAACATGTCTCAATAGCATAACCTAAATATTTTTACTTTAAAAAAAATAATAAAATTTATAATCTACTCACCCAATATATGAGATGATGAATGCCAATAAACATGTTTACCCAATTCACTATTAAAATCCAAAAATTTTAAATCACATGAATCCTCCAATGGACGAGTCAAATCCCATAATTCCCAACCATCATTACATCCATCGACATCCTCATCATCTACACCATACAATAAATCCATACCTCTATTTATCTCATACTTCACCTAATTAATTTTATAAATACAAAACATATATAACAAAAAATCCTAAGAAGCTCATCCACCTGAGGTCGTCCTGCCGTCAGCTTCTCTATTTATCTCCCCCTTCGCTTCCCTGAGATCAGCTTCGGGTTCCACATGAGGTCTCCACTTGAGGTCCATCACTACCTTCTCATCGCCACGATCTCTGGGAGTGGCTATACTCTTTAGAGATAGGTAATTAGAAGAGGCCACCACGGCGAGTGGAAAAGAAGTGGATTGGACCTCGGGTGGAGGCGAGAGGAACAGAGGTGGATTGGACCTCAGGTGGATTGATATCTTTAGATAACACTTGTATAATTAGTTTGTTTGTTTGACGAACTTGTGCTACGATAACTTTTTTTGAGAATTTCTTGTCTAGATTGGCGATGATATCGAGTGGTTTTGATTTAAAGGATTCTCCTTGGATATTTATAATTTCATCATTGAAATGGACTTTAATATTGATAGGACTTTTTTCCATGGCTATAGAAAGATTATTAAATGAGTAGGATATTAGTAATACCATCGAGTTTATCTTGTTGTATTTTGTATAGCCTCTCATAGATAGCTAAACGTTCCTTTATGAAGGACGGATTATCTTGTAGTTTAAATAATGATGGATCTTTTACGATTTTACTGCTAGACATTGTATTAATACTATATTTTGATTGATTATTTTTCAAGTTTAATGTTAAAGTGCCATAATTTCCTATAAAAAGACACGGTGGCGACTTATGTGCTATAAATATAAATGGAATGGAATTAATATGTAAGAATTTTACAAACCTAGAAATCTTGCACACGTTAAACGTTTAAATGGAGATCTTAATAATAACAGTTTGGAATAAATGATAGAACTGACAAAATTATAATTTAAATATGGGATTTTGCCACTATAACGCAATAATACTATATTTAATAATAAATAAAATGTATTATACATAACACAAATCTGAAATATTATTAAGGATTTCTAGGTTAACAGTGCCCAATACTTAATTTAATGGGTAGGTCCTTCTATAATTACATAATCATTATTTTCTATATCTAATATATAATCATCTGATTTTTTGACGATTTTATCCATTCCTGATGTTAATATTAAATAATTTGTATCATTAAAGACCTAAGTATATGTAATGTGATATATAATATCCCTTACCTTTTTAATGAATAATTGATCATTAATATAAGCTTCAATTATATATTTTGAACAACATATACAATATTCACAAGATTCTCCATATAATTTTGATATTTTATAATCTATAATTATAAATTGAATAATGATATTGAAATGTACCAGATAAAGATAATCTAATAGATTGTGGAGTATCACCTATACATGATTTTGAATCGTGTGGTGCTGAAAATCCTTTTGGATGTTGTAATAATGAGATTATAAGTTCAACAGTCATTGATGCACACATTGATATAATTCCTGGTTTAACAATTGTACATGTTTCATTTACAGGTCTAAATATCCATAATATTCTAATTATTATATTTGAAATTACCTTCCAGTAATTGTATTTGTTAAAAGTTCATCACAACAAAAATAACAACTACATTTAAATTCACCATAAGAATGACGTATAATATTACAACTATCATATGATAATCCTGATGATATAATCAATGGTACATTATTATCACCTTTATAATTTCTATAAATTATTACATAATCAATTTCAATTCTAACCTAACAGCACCAATCAAACTAGGTAACCATCGAGATTCTTTAGAATCTGTAGATAATATAATAACATCACATCTATCCATTATATATTCAATCTTATCAATACCATCTTCCAATTCCTTATCATTATATAAATGACCTATAATAATTTATATAATCATTAAATCAAATTACCCGGCATCGGTACCTTAAAACATATAGACTCTATATTCACATCAGGACGAATTAATTTAATCGTATCATTTGCAGCATCCACCTTAAACTATAAAATAATTAAAATGAAAATTATTCACATCCTCCACTTGAGGTCTTTCCACTCGCCGTTCCACCTGAGGTCGTCCTGCCGTCAGCTCTTCTATTTACCTATCTCTAAAGAGTAGAGCCACTCCCGGAGATCGTGGCGGTAGAGAAGGTAGTGAGAATGTAAACTCAAGTGGATTACCCGTAGCTGATCTCAGGGAAGCGGAGGGACAACTAAATAGAAGAGCTGACGGCAGGACGACCTCAGGTGGAACGGCGAGTGGAAAGACCTCAAGTGGAGGAGCTGACATCGGAAAAGATATATATGATTGTATTTATAAGTACCTTGTTTTTTTGTGTATGTATAAAGAGTGATTGTTTGGATGTGTTTGTAACAATGCTATGATCGACGAGTATGAAATTGCTATGATATGAAGGTGGAGTATAAATGGTACTTACCGAATTCCCCAATCTATCATTTGTCTTATGATATAGCATCCTAAAGATCCAATACCGATAATGCATACTTTAAGCTGTGTGATTTTATCGATATTTAATTGTGGTACAATCCTCCAAGTCATGAGTTGTAAATGCAACTCTTCTGACATTCTTGAGATTGAATCAGGATCTATAAATTCGGATAATGATTGAAAACTTTCAAATTTTGGAAAGTTAAATGACTGTGAAGATTTAAAACCGAATGATAAGCGGCAATTTCTAAATGAATTTTCATCTGGGATTTTAATTTTTTCTCTTCTGTATATCCTATTGCTAATAAGTAGAATATTCAATTCATTGGAGAATAATTTTAATTTCCAGAAGAATATAAATAATAAATTACACCAACGTCTATCTAAATTTGTATTAAATTCGATAGAATTTGTAATTATTATAAACAGATTATCCAAATTTATAACTTCTGTATCTAAAAATAGTAGACCATTACATGTACTCAGTCTTAACAAGTCAGTTAATAACAACTCTTTGTTCTTGATGTATACAGTAAATACACATGGAGAAGTATTGTACAAAAACTGTTGTAATAAAACTTTCTCTTGAATTTCAATGTCTGTACATGTCAATTTGTATTGAATTTCTGGATAAATTGATGGATTAGCTATGCTGTAATGACATGAATAATTCTTAATGTCAATATAGACAAAGAAAATGAATTTTTGAGTATTAAGTAATACATTAGTACTTAATAGAACATTCATATCCTCCAACGGTATATTGAACATCCTATAAGAATTTTTAAAGTCTTTGTGGCCTATAAAATCACTAATCATCAATCTCTTATCCAAATTCCTAAAATCTTGTAAGGTGTCTGAAATATACAACAACCCTTGAACAAATTTACATTTACAATCATCATTTCCATAAATTTCTATATTCTTAGAATTTATCAAGTCATCTTCCGCTAAATTTCGGTCATTTGTAGACTCTGATGCACGTTTACAGTGTGTAAATCTACACACTTTATCTCCAAATGAATGTCTATCAAGCCATAAAGTCCCATTCAATAAATATAACGCATTGATATCAACTCCACTAACATTCAATTTATATTCAAGCAATTTACGACTATACAACTCCAAAAAGAAGGACTTGTCCACATTATAAATCTGCGGTATGAAGCGAATTACATCATCCGCAACTACCATTGCGATATAACTAGATACAACTCACAAAGTGAGTAAATGATGATAGAAATAAAGGGAAATACTACATATTTAATGAAAAATGAAATATAAATACTATACAAGATCAATATATACACTACAAAATGGTAGGCATAAACTCCACATTCATAGAGATTCCACAAATACTCATTGATCTAACAGAGATTTTCTCCACTTGAGGTCCAATATTACATTCTACTATACGTCTCTTTCCCATTGCATGGAGCTCTTCTATTTATCTCCCCTCGGATTCCCGTAGATCATCCTCGGTATGTCAACCCCTAAGAACAGGAATTCTACCTGTAAGAATAGACCTCAAGTGGACTACCTGGAAGCGATCTACGGGAGCTGGAAGGGGAAGTAAATAAAGAAGCTGTCTGCAAGACGAAGAGAGTTGGATTGGACCTCGGGTGGATCTCTTACTATCTTCTAGTTACGTTGTAACTTTGGTTTAGTTTAAAATATGGATAAGTTGTTAGATATTAGTGTCATTGGGTATGTTTTAGGTGATTGAATTTATGAATAAATTCAGCTTCGGTTATTGAAAATATTTCTTTCATGAATGAATCAAGTTTATATTCATTTGTAAAATGCGATCCGATTGTAATATTATTATTGATTAAATGTTTAAATGAATTTATATTATCATCATTAGAGAGTTGGATGATAGAATCATAGTATTGCGATTTAGTATCTTGTTGATCATGGATATATTTTATTATATTTAAATATAATTTTTTATTCCAATGACAATATTTTAATGTGTTATAAATATCTAATTCTAAACCCAATAGAGCGCCATATTTCAGCAACTGTATTGACACTAGTACTATATTTGACATTATTGCATCACTCTTTAATCCATTTCTAACATCATTTATTGCGTTCAAGATCTTATCCTTTAAATCTATACCTGTTTCGTATATATCCATTAGCATTCTGTACAACTGCCAATTCTTTACACGGAGTTCTTTGAATTCTCCCACCAATATTTCTATGGTTGAAAATGAGACGAGTTTACCGGATGGGCGGAGATTGTTATCTGAGGGTGAAGGTAGTAATGATTGGACCTCAAGTGGAGTACCCGTAGCTGATCTCAGGGAAGCGGAGGGGGAGGTAATTAAAGGAGCCACCACGGCAGTGGGAACAGACATTGCAACTTCAGGTGAACTCTGTTGATCATTATCTGTATGATTGAGGTTGTTATCCACAATATTATCATCGTTATTGTTTGAATGTACTGGATGAGGTGGAGAATGAGGTGAGGAACGAGGCTCATCTAGAGAGTGATTAACATGATTTAAATGGATATCACTCGACCCGGAGGAACGAGAATAATTTTGAGATGAATTAAAATAGTCCTTATCTGAGGAATGTGAATCATCTTTTTCAGTAGTAATAACATCAAACCCGGAAGAACGAGGTTCATCTAGAGGGTGATTAACATGATTCAAATGGATATCATCCAACTCGGAGGAATGAATATGATTGTCTTTAGAGTTATTAACATCATCCAAATTTATATCATTCAACCCGGAAGAACGTAAATCATTTTGAGATGAATTAAAAGAGTCATCCAGCGAGCGAAAATCAGCCTTTTCGGGAGTAATAACGGCACTCTTGAAACAATCATCCTCTCCCTTTAAACTATCATCCTCACTCTGTTCATCCTCTGGATATTGGACTTTTAGTCTATCATCCCCCGGATATTCGACCTTGATATCTATATCAACTTCAGGTGATGCCTCAACCTTTATAACTTCATCATCCATCTTGAAGCATACATCTTTATTCAGTTGGTCATTCTCATCCTTAAGAATTCCATCCTCCACTGGATATTCAATCTTGACATCTAAATCATTCTCATCCTTCAAACCATCATTCGCTTCATCATCTCCATCCTCAATCCGTTTAAAAACAACACCCCCTTCTCCAACGTCGTCGGTACTTCCTCCCATGTTGTCGGAACATCCCTCCTCACCACATTCATTTGCAACAGCACCTCTTCCTGCGTCGTCGGACAATCCATCCTCGTTACACTCGGATCTTCGTCCTTCCTCACTTCGTTCGTCGGATCTTCCTTCATCGCTACGCTCTTCAGATCCTCGTTCCTCGGAACTTCCACCGCATGGAAGTATTGTATTAAAAGTGAGTTTAAAGAGTGTAATAACATCGTTAAAATCATAATGTGTGACCCTATTAGATTTTCTGAATGTCAAAAGAGAATTCCAATCCAAATTCCGAAGTTTAATACATTCATTAGTTAAATCCCAAGTATTAAAATCATTTAATACCCTTCTACACTTCTTTTCAAATTCTAGACTGACTTCAACATCATTTTCAAGTGGTCCTAAAATATGTGTTAAATTTACATATTCTGTTAATGGTTTAGAAGATTGTAATAATAAAAGACATTCAGTAGTACAATTTACATTAGATTCTGTATGTAGGAATGAATATACCTTCTTTAAATGCCTTTTGAAACGACGATACATATGATATACCTGATCAACTACTCTATATATAGGTATTACTAAATCTATAGTCTGATATTCATTATATAACTCTTCTATATCTTCTGGTGTACATTTAGGTTGAGATTTTTCAACTTTTTCTTCATCCTCTTCATCTTCATCATCATTATTATTATTAAGCTTGAACTTTTTTGATAATTGAATAGTATCTGATGTAATTATATTATTAATAGATGAAAAGTTCGGTAAATTTATTTTATTTACCCATTCTATAGCATTTTTATACTTTATATATAATTGTTTATATAATGTATGATTTAATAATTCAGATGGTGTATTTTTTAATAGATCACCAACTAAATTATAATTTACATGTTTATTAGAATATCTTGATGCATCATTTATCCATGATATATTTATTATATATGATTTTAATTTATATAAATTTGGTATCTTTATTATACATCTATCATATTCTTCTATTAATGTCATGCAATCTATCATATTAGATTGTACTATAGATTCATTTAATAAATTTACTAATGTTGATACATTTGAAAATGCATTCTGTAATTGTACAAATTCACGTACTATAAAACAATATTCATAACCCTCTTTTAATAATAATTCTATCATATCTATCTCTATCATTTTCATATTTTCATTACATTCTTCATCATCATATAAAAATGATAACTCACTCTTTATCTTCTTTGAATATAATTCACATCTATCTATCTCCCTCAATAAATCATCCGCTATTTCAACCTTTATCTTATTATTCGTTATATACATATACTCATCATATAATACCTTAGCTTCATCCAATAATAAACGATTCGAATCCGTCAATATTAAACAATTATTCACACGATCTATCCAATCATCCAATTCCATCAATAATGATGATAATAACATCGATGTCTCACGTAGCCTACACTCATCTATCATACCATTCTCCACCAATTCACATAACTTCATCGGATCATACATATAATAAATATCCATATTCTTTCTCTTCTTCATTCTACACGATACCATCTAATAATTTAAAATAAATTATATTATATCATATTCAAATCATACCACACAAAGTTCAATTCACTACATCCGAGGTTAGTCCTGCCGTCAGCTTTCCACCTGAGGTCCAATACAACTTTCGTTGTCTTGCAGACAGCTCTTTTAATTACCTATCTCTAAAGAGTATAGCCACTCCCGGAGATCGTGGCGGAAGTAATGATTGGACCTCAGGTTGAGACCTCAAGTGGAGGTGGACTACCCGAAGCTGATCTACGGGAAGCGGAGGGGGAAGTAGATAGAAGAGCTGACGGCAGGACTTCAGGTGGAGCGGCTAGTGGATTTAAGAGGTGGATTGGACTCTGAGTGGAGAAGTGGATGGAGGATAAACTTACATCTTGTGATTCGATATTGTTGATGATTGATTCATTAGAAAGATGATTGAATGGTGTTTTAAATTGATTGTATAATTCACAAGAGTAAAGATCATCATCTGTTTCTCTTTTTTCATTATTAGGGTTATATATTTGATAATATTTAGATTTCGATTTATACTTTTCATTCCTTCGGAGTATAGGGGTTACAAGTGCTTGACGAGATAAAACATCAACCTTTACACCGGTACTTGTGGTAATGGATGATAATTTAGGTACCACAGAATGTGAATCCATTATAAAAATGGAAGATTCAAGATAAAATAATCAATTAACATACAAATATAAATTTATACCATATTTAAAATTAAATATATATACCATAAATACCAAGTAAGTGAAACTACACAACAACAAGTAGAAGGCAATTTGAAAAATATTATTTATTATAATTATATAATGTCTTGTACCAAATAGATGAATAATTAAAAGTTATAGACACAAAACTTTTGAAGAAACTACTACTATTGAACTTTTGTCCACCTTAAGTTACCTCTACCAAAGGTCCAACGATCTCTGATCCCCTAGGCGTGGAGGCTATCCACCTGAGGTTGGTATTGCAGACAGCTCTTTTAATTACTTCCCCTTCCAGCTCCCGTAGATCGCTTCCAGGTTCCACTTGAGGTTACGTCCAACACATCCTTAGAACCATCTTCCATCATTCCCATGATGGATGATCCATCACTACCCTCACCACGATCTCCGGGAGTGGCTATACTCTTTAGAGATAGGTAATTAAAAGAGCTGACGGCAGGACGAGGAGATGCAGGATGGACTTCGGGTATAGTGAATAGAGTGTAATGTACGAATGTGTATACTTTTACAATTCAGTTCTTCTTTCGGCACCTTCGGTGAGTGGTCTTGAATTGGCTTTGACGAAGACATCATTTCTATTTACGCTTCCGTCTAGTAGGAGTGATTCACCACTTGGAAATACGAGTTTAATGTGTCCGAATTTACAATCTTTGGTTGTATTTGTTACGGTATAGAGTTTTGTTAATTTGGATTTATCTTCATCAACCAATGAAAATGCGACGATATTACTTGAAGTGACTTCAAATGCAACATAGAATGATGGATTTAATACAATTCTTTTCTTAACAAAGATTGAATCACCGCTATTAATATGATAAAAGACGCTTTTGCCATCGGTATTGAATGTAAAGGAGATGCATTCACCAGCTTCAACTCTGGTACCATCTGTAAGACCAAACCCAGTGAAACTGATAATTTTACCTGGAACAACAGCAATATCTTCAACACATTTATTAGTTTCTAGATCTTTATAGTATCCTTTTGGACATACACAAGCATAACTATCAGGTCCTTTAGGTACACATACGGATGGTTCTGGGCATTTGACTTGTCCTTGTTTTCTACCACATGGATCGATTTCACAAATAACACCATCACCATGATATCCTTCTTTACATACACATCTCTTTAACTTATTTGTACCCTCAGATTTGCATTTAGCAAATGCATTATTACAATCCGAATCCTTTTCACATTGTTTATAACACTTTTCATATGGATCACCAAAAAATCCCGCTCCACATGTGCATACACGATTGTTCTCCGATACTGTATGACATGTCGCATTTAAAACACATGGCCTTAATTTTTTAATCTTCTCTGGATCCAAGCATACAGATTTTTGAATATCACAGTTTTGTAATAATGGGTTAAGTAAACCAAATGTTGTATTGGAATTCGGACAATAATAACCTATACCCTCTTCAAGTAATGTACATACACCCTTAGTTGGTGGATTCGACCATGGACATGATACTTTTGTAGGTCCAACATGAACTGGTATAGCTTTATAATAAAATGCAGATACATTCAATAATGTAAATATAGAAATATATAAATATAATGTAATAGTCATTCTTATCAAATTATTAATTATTATTGGACAAATTCATCTACACATACACACATGTTATTAATGTGTATAACACCCCTAAATTATTATACCACTCATATAATGCTAGTAGTATATAAATTTCTACCAATCCACCAACATAAATTTATTTACATAAAATTTATAATCACATAGTCAACCCACAATCACTAGTGGGTCCATAAATATTATCACCGTAATTCTGATATATTATAGATTATAAATAAATATGAAATTATCAAAGGAAATATATTTAATATCTCAAAAATTCATACACCTCTAAAATGTGTAACAGTTTAAGCCACAATTTATAAGTGTCTACTCCAGCAATTATAGTGGTGTAATATATAAGTACCAATAAATTACATAAATCATCATATATCCATTAGTTTATATATTATAATTATCACAAATCTATACTCAAAGTCCAATCTATATCTTTTCCACCTGAGGTCTTTCCACTCGCCGTTCCACCTGAGGTTACAATCCTACTCTCTTTTCCACTAGCCGTGGAGGCCTTCTCTATTTATTTCCCCTTCCAGCTCCCATAGATCGCTTCCAGGTTCCACTTCCACTTGAGGTTACATCTATTATAGTTGAGATCTTGTTCCTCCGGGTTGAATTTTCCTGTTCTTCCGGGTTTACATCGTTAGTTCCACTAGGCATGGAGCCTCTTCTATTTACTTCCCCCTCCGCTTCCCTGAGATCAGCTTCGGGTAGTCCACTTGAGGTTACATCCGACACATCCTTAGCACCATCTTCCATCATTCCCATGATGGATGATCCATCTCTACCTTCATCACTACCTTCACGCCACGATCTCTGGGAGTGGCTCTACTCTTTAGAGATAGGTAATTGGAAGAGCTCTCTGCAAGAGAAGGAGAGGTGGATTGGATCTCAGGTGGTGGACGAAGAGATGTGATTGTAACCTCGGGTGGAATATCGAGTGTAGAAGGTGTGGATTAGTTCCATCTTTTGATATTTTTGATTCTGGTTTTATTTTTTCGATTGGATCCTCCGAATGATTTTTTACGTTTGATTTCTCTATTTAATTCTATTGGTGATTTAGTATTGCTATTGCTATTGTATTGAAAATTTCGATTATAATTAGGATTATTATAAGTATTGATTAAGAATTGATATAGATCATTATTATTATAATTGGGTAATTGTTTTTTAAAATTAATAAATGAATTTAAAAATTTATTATTAAAAGTAAAAATATTATTATTATTATAAATATAAATAAATGTATTAATATTATTTAATTCATTAATAAAATCAAAATCATGTGTAACTAATATATAACCACCTTTATAAATATCATTTAATAAATTTTTTAATACATTTTTCATATATAAATCTAAATGATTTGTAGGTTCATCTAATAATATATAATGTGATTTTTTTAAAAATAATAATGATAATAATAATCTTGATCTTTCACCATATGATAATTCTGATACTAATATATTCATAAAATCTGTTAAATGAAAACATGCCATATAATTATTTATCATTTTATCATCCATATCATTATTATCATCCATTATAATATCATATATCAAATTATATATAGTACCATTATAATTCAATAAATCATTACAATTCTGTGAATAATAATTCACTTTCAATCCCTTAGATGATTTCACACCACCACCCAATATATAAGGATATTCCAATGATACATTATCATCATCACCTGAGGTTATATTCCTGCCGTCAGCTTCTCTATTTATTTTCCCCTTCGCTTCCCTGAGATCAGCTACGGGTATTCCACTTGAGGTTACATCCTCACTACCTTCACGTTCTTCCGGGTTGACATATTTTGTTCCTCCGGGTAGATTTCCTGTTCTTAGGGGTTGAACATCTACGTTCTTCCGGGTTGACATCCTTTGTTCCTCCGGGTTAATTACACCTGAAGTCCAATCATCACCTCCTCTTTCCACTGCCGTGGTGCCTTCTCCACTTGAGGTTACATTCCTGCCGTCAGCTTCTTTATTTATCTCCCCTTCCAGCTCCCGTAGATCGCCTCCAGGTTCCACTCGAGGTCTTGTAGTAACTACACTTTCCATTCCACTAGGCGTGGTGCCTTCTCTATTTACCTCACCTCGACTCCCATAGATCGTCTCGGATATTTCGCCACGATCTCCGGGAGTGGCATTACTCTTTAGAGATAGGTAATTGAAAGAGCTGACGGCAGGATGGACCTCAGGTGGAGAGGCTCCACGCCTAGTGGAAGAAGAGTCGTATTGGATATCGAGTGGAGAGGATTGTGCATCGTGTATATATTTATTTATGGTAGATTGGTATAATAATTTGAGTAGAGTGCTTTTACCGATACCGTTATTACCTAATAGTATGATTCTTTCATTGAAGTAGATATTGAGATTGAGATTATTGAAGATATTATAGACGATGAGATTATTGATATTGAAGATTATACCTTGTGGATGATATAATGTAGATGATTTAAGATTAATATTATTAGCTAATCGATTCATATTATTAATATTATTAAATAATAGATTATCATATTCATGTGTATATTTATTAATAGGATTACCTAATAATTTATTTAATTGTAGATTATAATTATTTAATAGATTATTTTTTTGTTCAATAATAATTTTTTTTAGATTTAAGTGTACATTTATTATATTTTAATAAATTATTTAAATCATTATTTAATATATTAATATTTTTTTTAATTTATTAATTTTTGTATTATTAATTAATTTTTGTATAGAAATATTTTTTAAAAAATTATTAAAATTACCATTAAATAATTGTATATTACCATTACCTATTAATTGTAATATATTATTACATAAATTATTTAATATATTTATATCATGACTAATTAATAATATAGTTAAATTATTTGATGACATTAAATATTTTAATATATTTATAAAAAAATTTTTTGTATCTATATCTAAATTATTTGTTGGTTCATCTAATAATAATAAATTTGGTGAATGTAATAATAATAATAATAAATATATACGCATTTTATAACCATCACTTAATGTATTAATTTTTTTATTTAATTTATCTTCTATTGAAAATAATATTATTAATCTTTTTATTAATAATTTTATATCATTATATTTTTTATTTATTATTTTATTTTCATTATTATATAATTTTAATATATCTTTATATATCTTTTTATCATATTTATTTAATATATATATATTATCTTCTATATATCTCATTACATTATTACACATTATATAATATTCAAATGTATTATTTATCAATTCATTCACCGTATAATCACCAGGCATATCATTCATATAATCCTGCCTCATGTATCCTATTCCGATGGGTGAAGGAGGACCTGAAGAGCGTAGCGATGAAGGAAGTATGTCCGACGTAGGAGGACGATCTCCCGAACGTAGTGAGGAAGATAGTTCCGACGAAGGAGGAACGTCCGACGAACGAAGTGAGGGAAGTTCCGAACGAAGTGAGGAAAAAGGAAATTTTTCCGAACGAAGTGAGGGAAGAAAATTCTTCGATGAACGAGGAAAATTCTCCGAAGGAGGGAGTTCCAACGAGCGTAGCGAGGAAGGAAGTTCAGAGTGAAATGAGGAGGGAAGATGAGAGAAGGATTGAAGATCTTTCGAGGTTGATGAAAGTCTAGAGGATGTATCGATATTGTGGCCACTTCCTGAAGATACCGAGTATCGTCCATCTCCTAAAGATAATTCACTTCCTCCTTCCTCACTTCGTTCACTCCTTCCTCCTACGTCGGACAAACTTCGTTCGTACAAACTTCGCTCTTCGATAAAATCATGGATATTTGGGCCGATATAATCATACATTGACATATATTTATATAATTTCCTATATAAACTAGAATTAGATATAAAAGAATTATCAATATCCTTAACATTATAACTCAAATCAATAGAATAAGATATTAAAGGATTAGATAATGTTGTACCAGATAAATGATTATATATTACATCCAATAATGTAGTCTTACCAGCACCATTATTACCAATCATACCAACACATTCACCAACATTTAATTTAAATGATACATTATCAAATAATATACGATCACCCAATGATATATCAACAGATCTAACATCTAATAATACACCACTAGTAATCTGACTAGATGATGGAAATATATTAGTTATACCCGGAAAAGATCTACGAAAACTCTCAATTGAATCATCCAATGAATTATCCATATCCATAGAAGATATAATATCAGCACCTTCTATACTCGATGTTCCACTCGAGGTTACAACCTTGTTTTCGTCTTGCAGACGGCTTCCTTTATTTACCTCCCCCTTCGCTTCCCTGAGATCAGCTGCGGATAGTCCACTTGAGGTCCAGTACTTATCACCACCTTCCATTCCACTCGCCGTGGCGGCCTCTCTATTTACCTCACCTCGACTCCCATTGATCGTCTCGGATTCTTCGCCACGATCTCCGGGAGTGGCATTACTCTTTAGAGATAGGTAATTAGAAGAGCTCTCTGCAAGAGAAGGAGAGGTGGATTGGACCTCAGGTGGAGAATAGCTATCTACGAGAGGAAGATTATGTATTCCGGTTGGTGATGTTTCGTCTTGCAGACAGCTTCTTCTATTTAGTTCTCCCTTCGCTTCCCGTAGATCAGCTACGGGTAGTAAGGTTGAGGAAACATCTCGATTCTTTGATGAAATTGTGATTACTTTTGAGTAATTGCGATATTTAGTCCAGGCATAACGTCGATGTCTAGTGTCATTTAAGTTATTGATCCAAGTAACAGCGTAATTAATCGACGTTCGTGTCCAAGCGGTACTCTTAATATTATACAATCCATTCTTCGTGAATAATGGATTCTTAACAGCAAAAATTAAAGACAAATTTATTATAATGAGTTTAAAAATTGTCATTAGACTACATTTTCAGCCGAAGGTTAAAAAAATGATGAGATTACATAACAATGAGTATTTAGACACTAGAAATTATAATTTTACAGTACAATAGATGAAATTAACCGATAATAAATGAAGAAGAAATGTTTATATATTATAAATACTAATTTAGACAGTAAAAATCACTAATAATTTCTGAATGACAAATTTTGAACCATCAGAAGGTGATATATTCTAATAATGTCATTTAAATAATACATCTCATAAAATATAATATACATCATAAATTTGAAGACTTGATAGCAACATTATAAAGGAAGGACCTGATGCATCAGTCACCACACATATAATCAGTTGTATTAAGACTCGATCCTACAATGCGTTTTTTCCATTGTATATCGAGTGGATTTACTCGTTATATTTTTGGTAGTAGATTACAATCATCTACTTTATCAGAGTCATTCTATAAGTTTGGGGTAAGTTTAATACTTATATTTCATTATAATACTAACAGAAGGAAAATTTTGGTTACAACTATCGCAATTTCAGTACAAATTTTAAAGATAATGAATTGTTAAACGATTGGCGTAATTATCGTGAAGTGTCATCAAAATTACTTTCTAGTAGTGTTAAACTTAAATATTCTTACGATCCTGAAAAATTTATTAAATATCCCAAATCATACGATCAGAAATTAAAAGAGGATGCTAAATTTACCAAATGTCTGAGTCTTAGCCCACTTTTCACACATTATGCTAATCCATTGTCTATGCTTACATTCGCTACCAAATATCTACTAAGCTTCAGATTCCTCTTCATATATATGGCCAGAACCACATTCCAAGTTTGTTTACACTAAAGAATATCACAGTTAATATATTGTCTACTACACTCGAGGTCCAATCACTACTTTCACCTCCTCCACTCGCCGTTGTCTTGCAGACAGCTTCTCTATTTACTTCCCCTCGGATTCCCGTATATCATCCTCGGTATAATGTCTACCCAGAAGAACGTAAATGTTCAACCCCTAAGAACAGGAATTCTACCCGGAGGAACAGACCTCACCTGATGTTATAATCAATGTTCCACTAGCCTGAAGGCTTCTCCACCTGAGGTCGTCTTGCAGACAGCTCTTCTAATTACCTATCTCTAAAGAGTATAGCCACTCCCGGAGATCGTGGCAGAAGGTAGTGTTGTAACCTCAGGTGGAACCCGTAGCTGATCTCAGGGAAGCGGAGGGGAAGTAAATAGAAGAGCCACCACGGCTAGTGGAATGAAGAGTAGGAATGTAACCTCGAGTGGATTTTGATGATTGAAATATAAATTTATATTATATAGGCGGTTCGTCCTTTATTAGCATTTTGTTTATTTGGTGAGATAATGAAATTGGTATTGGCGAATATAAGTGGTGCATTACCGGCATATTTATTTTCATTTGTTCTTGCATTTGAAGTATTATATTTTTTTTTACAGTGTTTTATATCATATACATTTTTGATGATGTTTTTTACAGTAATGTTTTAATTATGATTATATTATAATAAATTAAAATAATATGTTAAAGAGATTAGTAGAAGAGGATGTATTGATATTATCATCAATGCGTATATGTATAGGATTACGTATAATAGAATGTGAGAATGGTATATTAACAACATGTCGTATAAAATATAAAATAATTGGTGATGAATTAAAATATATTTATATTAATAATATAACAGATATAAAATTAATAAAAAATTTTTAAAGAATATTTATATATAAAATGTGGTAATAATATATTTAATATAATTACAGATAATTTAAATATATTTTATAATGAATTATTACGTTTAATTAAATTAAATAATGAATTTATAATTTTAACTAAATCTGATAATATAGGTGGATTATCTAGAATATTATCATCATATAAAGATCGTAAAATTGAATCTGAATCATTACATACTATAGCATTACATGATCTTGATGTACTTAAAAATAAATGCCAACAATTACTCAATCTTATTAAAAAAGTTAAAAAAAATAATACAAATAATGGTAATATTACATCATTATTCAAACAATTAGGTATCAATAATGTATTCCAATCTATCGATAATCAAACAAATCTTATGTCTACCAAAAGTACTCTACCTGAGGTCCAATCCAACTCTGATCCACCTGAGGTCCAATCCAACTCTGATCCACCTGAGGTCCAATCCAACTCTGATCCACCTGAGGTCCAATCCACCTCGTCTTCCACTAGGCGTGGAGCCTCTTCTAATTTGTTATCCCTAAAGGGTAGAGCCACTCCCGGAGATCGTGGCGAAGGTAATTTGGAAGAACAGGAAATGTTAACCCCTAAGAACGAAGATGATAAACCCGGAAGAACAGAGATTGTCAACCCGGAGGAACAGAAAATGTCTACCCCTAAGAACGAAAATGTTCAACCCGGAGGAACAGAGAATGTTAACCCGGAAGAACAGGAAGTTAGTGATTTAACCTCAAGTGGAAGTGGAATACCTGGAAGCGATCCACGGGAGCTGGAAGGGGAAGTAAATAAGGAAGCTGTCTGCAAGACGACCTCAAGTGGAACTGCGAGTGGACTTCAGGTGGAGACAGGTTCATGTGTACTTGATATACATCCAAATGACGGTACATTGATTGAGGTATTGGATAGATTATTGGATGTGAATGAGATTGTATTATTAATGGATTTATATTGTTGTGTTAATAAATTGGTTTTGTGTGATTTATATAGTCCAAATGATTTATATAATTCAGTAATGAAATTGACATCTATGGGTAATTATAAATTGATTAGTATTAAAGGTATGCAATTAATTACTAAAAGTAAAAGTAATGAATCAGATTATTATAAAGATGTTATTGATATTATTAATCAACATGGTCCAATCACAACATTTGAATTCTCTAAAATTAAAGATATCTCAATCACATTAGCCGAAGTCAAAATCCATATCGCCGAAACTCTAGGACTCATCGTACGTGATGAATCAATCGAACAAGTACTATATTATAAAAATAATCTACTCAAAAGTAACTAATTTTATACCAAATTATATTACATTATACTCAGTAATCCTTCGTGATATCAACTCTGAAGTACAATCCAACCCTTATCCACCCGAGGTTACAACCACCTTGCATTCTCTTGCAGAGAGCTCTTCCAATTCACTCCCCGTAAACGGTAATGCCACTCCCAGAGATCGTGGCGGAGGTTGAAGTCAGTGATTGGACCTCAAGTGGAAGTGAATTACCCGTAGCTGATCTCAGGGAAGCGGAGGGGGAGATAAATAAAGAGAGCTGTCTGCAAGACCGACCTCAGGTGGAGAGATGTCAAGACAAGAAAAGGACCTCAGGTGACAGTGTAAGAGAGGTAGATGAAACTTCAAGTGGAGATTAAAGAAATTAGTGCTTCTTAATGTTGTTGAGGTGGTTATGGATTTGATCGATTTGATGCTTCTTTCTTCTAATAACTACTTCATTTTCTTGAATAGCGTTCTCGAGTTCGGCATCGTAGCTTTCCTAAAGGTGTTATAATTGATGATAATTTCGGCATACATTTAGCACATTTCTTATATATTTATTGGAATCTTCTATAAATTTATAATATTAATGTAAGTGATAGAGATAAAATACCAAGTTTATCTACAGCTCTTTCTAACTCTGATAGTATATCATTGCATGTCTGGATATTATCTGGTAATGTCAAATTCCAATTCATTGACAGTTGCGATTCTATATTGTGACATCTCTTGTTATTTAAATAAACCTCTACCATCATCTAAGAGTATTGATGATTACTTACACTTCTACAGTAATAACTCTCATATAACCCACAACAAGCCCAGGCAAATCTAAACACCTAGCCCAATCTCAAATACCTTAATAGCCTCAATTTATATATATATTTAAAAAATGTCACATTTATATCAAAGTATATCAAATAATAAAGTTTATTGGGATAAAAAGACTTGTAATAGTTTGGAGCAATGGAATAGTAAAATCGCAAACTCCTCTACTGTATATGTAGGCAATTTAGCCTTTACAACATCAGAGGAAAGAATTCACGAGGTATATTTGATATAATTCGTCATTAATTTCCATATTTTACTATACAAAATAATAATGTTTATCCATAGGTACTTCAAGGCGCTGGTGAAATTGATAGGATAGTATTAGGCCTCAATAGTATTCAAAAAAGCCCATGCGGATTCGCATTTGTAGTATATAAAAATAAGGAATCGGCTAAGCGTGCCGTAGGAATGTTTAAAGGCTGTGTAATCGACAGAAGAATTATAAGAGTTGACGCTGACCCCGGTGATAACATAGATACAGATAGGAGATTAGCTAGAGGTATTAACGGATACCAATGGAGAGACGCGTTCAGGACAGAATTCGATACAAGTCGCGGTGGTCAAGGCCTAGGACTCGATCACGATAAAATCCTCACAGATAGACTCGATCCCCTTACCACTACTGCCACCACACTGTTATAATCATTAATAGAACATAACGACAAAGATATTGAGGTCCTTAGGTCCTTTCCCTCCACTGCATGGAGCTCTTATTCACTCGAGGTCCATCCTGCCGTCAGCTCTTCTATTTACCCATCTCTAAAGAGTATAGCCACTCCCAGAGATCGTGGCAGTGAGAAGGTAGTGATGAAGGTTGTGATGGATCATCCATCATGGGAATGATGGAAGATGGTGCTAAGGATGTATTGGATGTAACCTCAAGTGGAATACCCGCAGCTGATCTAAGGGAAGCGGAGGGGGAAGTAAATAGAGAAGCTCCATGCAATGGAAGTAAAGGACCTCAGGTGGAGTAATCACTGCGTTAATTCAAATTAATTTATTGGTGCAGGTGTGTTTTGTGAGAGGTACGTATCGATTAATGTCTTTAGGGCTGGGAAATCTGACACACCGCGCTTGATTTCAAAGTTGATTAGCGGGTTCTGAGAAGAAATGATGTTTGGGGTATTTTAAATTACCTTTGATAATAATTCTGATATTTGATTATAATTTTCTTGATATATTTTTAATCTCTCCTCAATTACTGTTATTGTATCATCAGATCTGACCTTTAAATCACTACAGCCTTTACACTGGAGATTATAAGAATGTTAGACGATATGAGTATAAATACCTTCTTGAGATCCTCTTCTGTCGGTAACAACGGGTCCATGTCATATTCACCATCCTTAATACTAGATACATTATATACACGATTACATATAGTACAAATCTACAAATGAAAATATAATGGTAGGGGCATGAAATAAATATAGGAAGGATCACTTGAAGTCCATTTTTTGTCTTGCAGACGGCCTCCTTTATTTACTCACCTCGACTCCCATAGATCGTCTCGGATTTATCGCCACGATCTCCGGGAGTGGCTATACTCTTTAGAGATAGGTAAATGGAAGAGCTGACGGCAGGATGGACCTCGTGTAGAGTGGCAGAACGAAGAATGATAGAGGTGATTGTTGGCGATATATGGTATAATCTCTATCAGCTTACCCTTCTTCCTAGTAGTCTCGAGGTTAGATGTGTTTTATTGAGGGTTAAATTAACAGTTAATATGTGAGAGTCTAGTGAAGATGCAATGTTTAGCAGGTATTCAGCTTGGCTTTTGGTACGGGGAAAGCCATCGAGGATAACATTAACAGAAGAAGAACATAATTTATCACTGAATGATTTGTATGTTAAATAAATGTATATTTAGTGATAATAAACCTCACAAGTTTAATTAATATATCATCAGAAATTAGTAGACCCTTAGACATGGTCTCTAAGCAAGATTTGTACTCCTTCTTAAGTAACTCGCCTATTTATTCAATATATTAATGGTCTATAATCAGTCAATACCCGTAATAATCTGTTCGTATTTGTACTCTTTAGATAACATCTTTCCAAATGTCCCTTTACCGACACCTGGTGATCCAAACAGGACCATAAATACTCTCTTATCACTTAATTTTGGCATGATAATATTAATTCTACAATTAAAGTAACTAAGTTCCTCTCAAATTCCCACATTATGTATGAACCTTCCGTTCAATGGTATGAATGGGGTATGGATAAAAAATTTACGAATCAATATAAAATCACTTTAAATTTTTTATCCATTAATTATTCATTAATCTTCAATTAAAATGGTAAGTTTATACGTCATGTCGTTGTTGGATTATAATTATTTCCAGGAGAAGATCAAGGTCTTCGAGTTGCGCAATAAAACAGATGCTGAACTTTTAAAGCAGTTGGATGAATTAAAGCAAGAGTTGGCTACATTTAGGGTGTCAAAAATCACTGCAACTAGTACGCCAAAGTTATCGAAGATAACAGTTATACGTAAGGCAATCGCAAGGGTATTAACTGTTTACAATCAGCGTAAAAAAGAGGAGGCCCGTAAAAAATTCAAAAAACTATCGAAAACACCTTTAAACCTCAGGCCTAGATTAACAAGGGCTAAACGCAAGGCATTGACACCAAAACAGAAGCAAATCAAGTCTATTAAGGAACGTAAGAGATCAGAGAATATACCGAAACGTAAATATGCACTTTTAGCCTAGATTTAATTCTTTATAATGTCTTGTACTATTTATATGCATCTGCTTTCATGGATCTTGTCTCTGCTGTGCCGACCTTCTTATGTGGTGTTTGTCTGATGCCAAGCATTTAGTGTTAATTTGCAAATTTATCAAGATGGACAATACATTATCATCAAAGTTAGGATTATCTGATGTTTCAAGTGAGGTGAGTTTGAATTTGTTATTTTTTATAGCGTAATTTACCTATAGCTGGCTGGCAAGCGCGTTATAGTACGTGTCGATTACAATGTGCCAATGAAAGATGGGAAGGTAACAGATGCTACTCGTATAAAGGCTACAGTTCCTACATTAACGTATTTATTGGATCATAAAGTAAAATCATTGGTATTAATGTCACATTGTGGCAGACCAGATGGTGAAGTTAATTTAAAGTATACCTTGAGACCAGTAGTAGAAGTATTATCATCTTTATTGGGATGTGAAGTGAAATTTCTTGAAGATTGTGTTGGTGAGAGTGTAGAAGAGTTTTGTAAGGATCCAAAAGAAGGTACAATTGTATTATTGGAGAATTTAAGATTTCATCCTGAAGAAGAAGGTGTAAAAAATAAGCAAAATGTAGATGAAGCATTAGTATTAAAGTTTAGAGAATCGTTGAGTAAATTGGGTGATGTATATGTTAATGATGCATTTGGTACAGCCCATAGACCACATAGTTCAATGGTTGGTGTTAATTTACCTTTACGTGTAGCTGGATTTTTGATGAAGAGAGAATTAGATTATTTTGCTAAAGCATTGGAATCACCACAGAGACCATTTTTATCAATTTTAGGTGGAGCTAAAATTAAAGATAAGATTAAATTGATAATGGCATTGCTTGAAAAGGTAAATGTATTAATAATTGGTGGTGGTATGAGTTATACCTTTAAAAAAGTTCTAGAAGATATGGCAATTGGTGATTCATTATTTGATGAAGATAGTGTACCAATCGTTAGTGAAATTGTAGCCAAAGCTAAAAAATTTGGTGTTGAAATTGTATTACCTGTAGATTTCGTTATTACCGATCAATTCTCTAATAATGGACAAACTAAAGTTGTTTCTGATACTGAAGGTATATCAAATGGATGGATGGGACTTGATTGTGGACCAAAATCTACAGAGAAATTCAACACATTTATCTCCAATGCTAAAACTATTGTATGGAATGGACCACTAGGTGTATTCGAATTTCCAAATTTCGCTAATGGAAGTATCACCACATTAGATAATGTCATTAGTGCAACCAAAAATGGTGCCACCAGTATCATCGGTGGTGGTGATACCGCTGCATTAGCCGAACAAACAGGTAGATCAACACAATTCAGTCATGTCTCCACCGGTGGTGGAGCATCATTAGAACTACTCGAAGGGAAAGTATTACCAGGCGTCGCTTATCTCACCAATAAATAAATGAAGTATATCAAAGTCAAATGAAAGGAAGATTCTACATCGATTGGTACTCCACCTGAGGTCCAATCCATGTCTGTTCCACTCGCCGTGGAGGCTTCTTCCAATTAAATCCCCGTAAACGGTAATGCCACTCCCAGAGATCGTGGTGAAGGTATCAAGCACTATATATAGTTAACCACATAAACCCCATTAATGTCGGGTTACAGGGTCATCTTGATTAATTTATGAATAAATATCTAATGTAGTAACTTATACAATCTATATTAATACATTTGAAGGATGCAGTATATTTATATGAAGATATTGATGTATTTATATAAATATATATTATAATATATATACTATATTACTACTAACATGATGTAGAGTATACTACCTGTATTATAGTAACAGATCTATATAAATAATAATGCATCGTAAAATTATTAAAATATTACATTTAAATTATAAATGATTTAAAAGTGTATTTGTGAATAATAGTAATGATAAATATTATTACCCGTAGCTGATCTCAGGGAAGCGGAGGGACAACTAAATAGAGAAGGCACCACGCCTAGTGGAAGAAGAATTGGATTGGACCTCTAGTGGAGTAGATAAAACCTTTTTATAGAGTATATAATTGTGTTGATAAATTATAATTTGTTTCCAAGAGAGTTTATATACAAGACAGCTTGGGCCCATCCTGCATCATTTCCAGCTCTATAATAATTATATATGAAGATTGAATAAACGTACATTTCTTTAAATGCATTTTCAACTTTATAATAATCGTCATCCCTTAATGATTTGGATAACTTTAATCCAAATAATCTGGAAATTTTTTTTAAAAAGATTTAAAACATACGTTTCTGATAGTCTCTTGACGTGAACATCGACTGGAACAACATCACGTTTACCTAGACTATAAAGCAATACACAATCTGCAACCTTTCTACCGACACCACTATAAATGATAATAGATGATGACAATCTTCATTCAACATACGGTAATGTAGTTAAATAATACCTAGATTCATCAGTATTCATTAATTTAAGATTATATAACCAATCAATACCAACATCTCGTAAAATATTTACAGTCTCAAATATATACCTTGACCTATATCCAAATCCCAAATCCTTCAAATCCTCTACAGATATACCCATTAATTGATCAAGCGTAGGGAATGTATAAAATGAAACCTTTTCATTATTATAATAGGCATCCAATAAAAATGTACCGAAACGCCTCTTTAAATCAAAAATCATACGTGTTATACGTGATATATTATTATTTGCTGAACATATAAATGATATTAAACACTCAAATATATCCTGTTGTAATATCCTTACACCACTTAAAATATTAAATATCTCCACTATTTTCTTGGGACATTTATTACGATTTATACTATAGTCGTGATTTAAATCAAAATAATACTCTAAATATGCATAATCACATTTGCCATGGATACATCTATAAAAAAAAGAAATGTTAAATAAAAATCATCTAACTAACCTATAATATGTACCATCCTTATCCTGCTTAATCTCATAAATACTAGAACCCAAAACACCAACCCATGTATTCTCATCAACCAATCTCCATATAAATGATTGACCTAAGAAAAATGAAGATGAAACAAAGTATCAGGATTGCACCGAGGGCCCAACCGACGACCGTTCCACCTGAGGTTACAACCACCGTTGGTCTTGCAGACAGCTCTTCCAATTACCTATCTCTAAAGAGTAGAGCCACTCCCAGAGATCGTGGCGGAGGTAGTGGTAGTGATGTAACCTCAGGTGGAGACCTCAAGTGGAATACCCGTAGCTGATCTCAGGGAAGCGGAGGGGGAAGTAAAAGGAAGAGCTGTCTGCAAGACGAAGAGAAGGTGGATTGACCTCGGGTGAAAAAGAGGTCGTATGACCTTCGGTGGAGTGGACAATATGTTATAAACGGTTATAATGGATTATTTTAAACAAACCGGTGGTAAGGATGAGTTTTGGTCTGAATAATTTGGGTGAAATATTGAATTTGATCCAATTCATGTGTGTAGGAGTGTGTTTAATGGTATTGGAATCAAATATTATTTCGTTTGCGTGTATTGGTGGCGTACATTGTATTGTATAATCGGACTTGGATGGCATAGTATTTGGATTTATAGAATCCATGTAATTTAGCGGAGAAACTACTATAGAATCTTCTCCCTTCACGATACCAAGATGCGATCCAAGATCTTTTATCCCAGTAGACACCTGGTATGGCGCATTTAAATTGATGTAGGCCTTTATTTGGATCAGGTTGTGAATATTTAGGTATATCCAGTAGATAATCATAAGCATCTGTAACTTTTAATATAGTGACGGATGATGCCTTCTTTTTACGGCGTTTTATGATGATCATTTCAGCACCAGTTTCTAATTGTTTTATATCTTGATTTCTATTATCAATACCATCATTAATATATAAGCGTTTTCTTTTATGATAAAAATCATCTACATTATTACAATTAAAATTTAATTCTGCGTTGATTAAAAAAGGGTTTGTATTAGAGACTGTATTTTTTAATAAGCACGATTCATCTGCATTATCAAATGTGAAACCTTCGGTATCTAATTCTTCACTTAAAGTACTAGCATTACAATTACAATTAGTTTTTATATTATCATATTGTTGTATATTATATAATTTGTTCATAAAACTTTTAACCCATAATGATTGACTATCATCAATAGGATAATTTGGATCCAATTTATTACATACATTATCCAAATTCTTACACATCGATGATAATGTGTCAACCCAGCTTATGCAAGTATCAAAATGATAATTTGGTTGTAGTGCCGACATAATATCTGATATTTGTATTTCTCACATTTTTTATTGTTTATTTAATCAACTATAGCTTGATACATAATTTTATTTTCCTATTGCTAGCTATCTCTTTATTATATATAGCCCATCACACCATAACATGACCATCTATCATCAATATTAGCTAACCATCTTATATCAATCTATATATTTCATAAATTATATATATATTTATTTAAATTAAAACATGCAATTTGTATTTTTTATCAAATATGTTTTAGTTATAGCTAGCTTTTATACCATCTTGTCTGTCAATTTCAAAATCACTAATTTCATCATACCTTACCCAAAATCGTATCATAAATCCAATATAAATGTATATTTAACCCAACTTTTATCTTATTTAATTAACTTTAGTCAAATTCTGGAATTATGACTTCACCACTGGTCGAATCGCAACCTTCCACTGATCCTGGTTTTAAGGAGGAACATCAACGTTTTAAGTATTGTTTAGGAGAATCTTTCATAATAAATCATTTCTTTAGGTCTACATTGGAGAAATTGAAAGAGCAAAGTCAAGCAAATGTAATAACAACTACAAAGGAGGAGCGTGAGAAGGAAGTTAATGCATGGAGAGTAGTACTATACAATGACGATATACATAAGTAAGCTATAAAGATGGATTCATATATTAATGTACCATTAGCTTTTCATACGTTACAGAATCGATATCTGCATGCGTACCACAAATTTCATTAGCTAAAGCGCATTTAATCACTGTAGAAGCGCATAGAACAGGTCAAGCCGAAGTCATTCGAACTTGGAAAGAAAAAGCTGAAGATTATTGTAGAGGTGTGTTGATTTGAGCTGTTAACAACAATAATAAAAAAATAGAACTACAAAAATGTGGATTAACTGTATGTACAATAAATGATCATAGAAAAAAATGAAATTAAAGAAATTTAATGCCATTCTTAAATGACAAAATCATAAACACACGTCCTATAATCAAACTCGATGATATCGCGCCATAATGGCGACTGTCTAATGAATTGTCTAAATATTCATATTCATGAAAACTATATAAATCAACCACTAGCCCTTCCACCTGAAGTTACAACCTAGTCTTCCACTCGCCGTGGAGGCCCTTCCACTTGAGGTCAGTCCTGCCGTCAGCTTCTCTATTTACTTCCCCTTCCAGCTCCCGTAGATCGCTTCCAGGTTCCACTTGAGGTCCATTAACTACATCACGTTCCTCCGGGTAGAATTCCTGTTCTTAGGGGTTAACATCGCCACGATCTCCGGGAGTAGCTCTACTCTTTAGAGATGAATAAATAGAGAAGCTGTCTGCAAGACGACCTCAGGTGGAGTGGAAGAAGATGGAGGACGAAGAGAGTAGGATTGGACCTCGGGTGGAGTGTTGTTATATTTCTTTAAAACTAACTTGTATTATCTCCTTGTAGCCAGACATGTCCGGTTTTAATCTTTTTATCATCTACTATATCTCCTTGTAGTCCGTAGATGCGTTTGCATATTCTTTTATTTGGTTCGATTGGTGATGTGCAGATAACAATGTCATTTTTGCGATAGATATCCTTACCACGTAATAAACGTAGCATAGTTGGTAGTATATAAAGTACTAAAGCGCCTTTATCACTGATTTCTGGGCTCATACTTGGGCCTTTGGTCTATATATATTGTACTATAGACATATCATCCTTTAACATACCGTTGTTACATCTACTATATAAAATGTTACAAAATGTACTGTACATATTGTATATCCAATAGATTTTGCGATTGATTTAATACGATTGAATTTCGATGATATCATTATAATTACTCTACATAAATAGTGCATACTCCAATCACTAGTACATTTAAATACAACTATTACTTTGGTGAAAATAATGTTCGACAAGATAAAATCGCAGTTGGAAAATTATAATTTATATGAAAATGATATTATAGATGATGATAATGATCAAAATTTTCAAACTTCTACTATAGAGGTGAGTATATCTCGACATCAAATGACATTTACCTTCCAGACCATACAAGGCTATACAGATCAGATATATAACAGCATTAAAAGTACATTATCATATGTTATAAATACAAATCATCAAACTGGTGAATCTCTATCAGACCTCCAATCTCAAAATGGTATATTAATCTCCTTCATCTTCAATTTACATGTTAAAATATAGAACAAATCAATCGTATTAAAGTAGATCTGAATAAATCTCATGAAAATGTATCTATTACTGAGAGATTGGTGGAGAAATATGTCAATTCTATCAGTTGGTTATCCAATTCTATATCATGGGTCAATCCGATGACATTGGAGACTCAAGACTGTACTAATGACCAAATTAGTGCAGTAGTAAACGACTCCAATTCATATAACAAGTTCCATCAGGATCAAATAGAGGTAAATGACATCACAGGTAAGTCTCATCGATGGAATTGTTGATGATGATCATTATTATTTCTATAGATGCCATTGAGAATTTTTCAAACATCGCAACAAATGGTCTAAACCATATCTTAACAGAAGTTAGTAGAAATTGTGAGTGTTGTTTTATTAATTTCATTATAGATTAAGAGTAATCGCAACAAGACTGAATTAATTTCAGATTTAATCACCAAGCAAAATGAGGATTTGGAAAAGATTAACATGTCATCTCAACTACTACACAATCGCGTAATGAAAATTAACACTGTACTCAAGAGCGATGGAGGATGAAGTCATAAAAGTATTGAAGATTCACTATAGTTTTAATGATAATCATATATTATAAATTTCTATAATTAAAATTATATAAATCAAGTCTAGTCCAATCATATAATATTAAACTTGGTCCCGCACCGAATATGGTGATTATGGAACCCTAATCTAAGGTAATAGGTTTCAACCTAGTAATTTTATGTCTGCATATTGGACAAATCTTCAAATTCTTTGCACATCTATAGAGGTTGTAAATTTATAAGAAAAAAATAAAGATGGATTTATCTAGAAGATATCTAATGTATATAAAAATTGGATATAATAAATATCCCTCCTTCCTTAATAAACTTACTCGTGACATGTATTAAAATGACCACATGGATTAAGTATACAATTAATTTGACTATAAATATATAATGGCATTAATATTATTATAATTAACTCACGTATCTAAACATATAATACAACTATATTTAGACTTCAATTCATGATATTTATTCCTCTCAATTTGTATCTCTTGCTGTAATGACTCCACATATTCCATCAATGATTCAATCTTATTCTGCTTCCTCTTAATCTCAGATGCATGCATATCACTCATAACATTCATATCATATGCCTCATCTATATATAATTTATAATATATTACAAATATAATCACACTGTTCTTATATTAGATACACACGAGGTGTAGTCCTGTCGTCAGCTCTCCACCTGAGGTTACAATCCACCTCTCTTCTTTCCACTCGCCGTGGAGGCCTCTTCCAATTACCTATCTCTAAAGAGTAGAGCCACTCCCGGAGATCGTGGGGTGTTAACCCCTAAGAACAAGGATTCTACCCGGAGGAACGTAAATATGTCAACCCAGAAGAACGTAACCATGTTAATGGACCTCAAGTGGAGAACCTGGAAGCGATCTATGGGAGCTGGAAGGGGAAATAAATGAAAAGGCCACCACGGCGAGTGGAATGACCTCAGGTGGAGAGCTGACGGCAGGACGAAAAGAGGTGGTTGTAACCTCGAGTGGATTGGATTGGACTTCGTGTGGATTGAACATGTTGATTTGGAGTAGACGTACGATTTTTATGTATTCTAGGATGTTTGTGTGATAATTTGCCTATTTGTTTATTGTATTGTTCTAGTGTTTGTAATTTCATTTCGAGTGGGTTGGGTGGATATTCTTTAAATAATTTGAGTGGATCGACCTTTGAGAGGTAATAGAATTGATTAGTACAATTTTTTATAACTTCATTTATAATTTTATTATTTCCTTTTTTAAAATTAAATATTTTTCAATATCTAATGCTAATTGTAACCAATTATACCATGGCATAACCATAGCTCTTCTTACATCACTGCTATAAACATTAATTACTTCTTCATTATCTTGATATATGCATATACATTCATATAATGGTTCTGTATTATTTATTGATTTAACTACTCCTATATAATCACATGGATCATTACCATCTCCACCTAAATGATCTCTAAATTCACAAATCTCTCCAGGTAATAATACATTGCCGCTCAAACTCTCATCCAAACCACTAGATGTCTCTGGATTCATAATCAATTTGATATTAACTAGAGGATGGTTCAAGGATGGAAGAGTTGTAGTCGAATTTTCTTGAGGAGATGTAGGGTTTTTATTGAAGGTATCTACATGTGAAGAGGATGTAGGATTTTGATTAATAGCGTCAGTAAATGTTGAAGGTGTGGTGTTTTGAATGGATGTATTAAAGTATGGTAAGTTAATAGTATTAACAGTACTAGGCATATATGTAGTGTCTATACTATCTCTAGTACTTCCATTAGCATATGATATTTCTATACTATTTCTATTCCTATCCTCAATACTATTTTGAACTGTAACATCACCACCATATCTAAATGTATCAAATTTGTTCACGTAACCACAGTTAATACACTTGAAAATCGTACCAGGATCATTTAAGGTGGTAATATTCATACATGTTAATGGATCATCAGATGGAATTCCAACTTGAGGATAATTTAGATTCAATAAAAGCCTATCATCACATGGTAAATTTTTACCATCAATAAATGAAGATCCAACCCCACCAACGATATTATCTCCATCTATACTTCCAACGGTAAGGCCCTTTATAAATTCATTGTAATGATGATCACCAATAATAATCTCCAATAGATTATGATATAATCCTCCACCATATAAAAATGGATTAAATGGCTGTATAAAACGACATGGTACATTATCAATCTCCTGATTATCATATTCAACAACAAATATTAAATCAGTTGGATTAACCCTAATAACTTTTGCTGGCCAAAATCTACCAGAAAAACTTGTACGATTCATATCATTAGTAGCAGGCCACCATACACGAACCCTTGAACCAACCAAAAGTTTCATAAATAATTTATTACGTAAATGATCAATAAATTGCAAATTCCCTTCAATATTCTTAATATTAGTATAATCCGAATACATCATCTGTCTACGACGAGTTATATACAACGGCTCCTTCAATACCTTACGTATCACCTTTGGTATCTCCAAACAATCACTCAATTGTAAACCTATATTAATGAATTTATAACATAAGGATAATATAACTGATGTTTCTCCACCTGAGGTCCAATCCAACTCTCCACCTGTTGTTACAACCTCGCGTTCTCCTGCCGTCAGCTTCTTTATTTACTTCCCCCTCCGCTTCCCTGAGATCAGCTACGGGTATTCCACTTGAGGTCCAGTACTAACTACATAACTGCCACGATCTCTGGGAGTGGCTTCACTCTTTAGAGATAGGTAATTAAAAGAGCTGTCTGCAAGACGAAGAGAGGTTGGATTGGACCTCAAGTGGAGAGCTGTCTGCAAGACGAAGAGAGTTTGATTGGACCTCAAGTGGAGCATGGTTATATGGTTCATTTGAGCATACCTTCAATGGATACGAGTGAGAATGGGAATTTTATATTACAGAGCATTTTGACGAATTCATCTCGTATTGGGACTTTGATATTGCAATTGGCTAATCTTAATGATCGGATTTCGCTGACTTCGATAAATGTGATTAATGGTTTTAATACTCTTAGATCGAATCTGAATTTGATATGGATTGAGATTTAATTGGATGAAAACTAACGTATTTTCGGATAAATCTAAATTTTGTACATTTGTGGGTAATATTTCGAGTATATTTACGACTAGATGTGCTGGGAATCTGCATTTTAATGTAATTTCAGTTAGGGTATTTTTATGTGCGATGAATACATCACGGAAGAGTGTGATGATACTATCAACATTGATTAGCCATAAATCGAAATGTATTCCATAAATGACATCTTTAAACTTTGAAATTTGTGATAGTATATATATAACAACATCAGGATTTGATGTTTCAGTTAAATTAATAATACGACAATAGCCATAGCTTAACAATAGATCTAACCCTTCTAATACTTTAGGATCTTTAACATATGATACATTTAATGTACCATTATACATACGAAACATACGTTTTAGTGGGCTTTTAATATTAGACAATGGATCAATTTCATTCGGCATTATTTGAAATTATAAAACTTTATTAACATAATAAATGTTTGATAATACTACATGAAACAAATTTACATAATATTCATTTATTTAAAAAAAAATATATATTTATCTTTGCAAATGATAATAATAATAATAATTTTATTTATTATTTATATATGCAATGATAATATAAAAACTATTCATTATTTATTATTAAAAAAAATTATATCCAAATAATAAATCCATATTGAATCATGAATTAGATAATGTGTAGGAATCACAAATAATAATTATTATTAATTATATGGATCTAATTACCCATAACTAACAATTATTTTATCAAATAATATATTTAAAGGTAGAAATTATTTAATAATTTTCATATAAACAAATTATATCTAATATAAAATACATAATTTAAACACCATTAAATCATATACTCATTTTAATGAAAATTTACATATACAAGACAATATAATTTCTAATTAAATATTAATTAATTATTTTATTTTATATATTTATATTATGAAATATTTAATTTTTATAATATTATGACATACAATTTTAATATATCAGGTTAGTACCACAAGTACTTATACCCTCTAGGTATACCATTATAAATTTATAACTAATAACTTCTATATTATTGGTAAATATTTCCATAATAAAAAATTTTTTTCTATAAAACCCCATCCTATTTAATTTCTAAAGATAATTCAGTTTATATTTAATGGTATTTATTTAAAATTCGAAATTTCAATGTAAGTTTATTACATCCATCTCATGATGATTAAATAATCTATTCAAATTGAAATGATTTTTTTTGTAATTCTTATTTAAAAAAAATCGTTCATGTAAATTATTAAAGTTACGGAGTAGATTTCAATCTGATACACAACGTATACATTTATATAATGATATCTACAGATTTATTAAAACAATATGTTAGTACCAACTGAATTATTATTTAAACTAAACATCGCAAAAGATCGTGTACGATTTTTGAGATTATATAGCGGTCTATCATTTATACTAGGTGTAGGTATTGCATTCACCGCCCATAGACCATCATATAATAATGAACCCTCAAAACCATCATTTCTATATAGATTACATCTAAGTAGACTACTTTCACAAAATAAAATCGATAGAGAAAAACACGATAAATATCTAGACTTTGGACGAGTCTAATTACAAATTTTAAATCTCATTGGATCGATATATATATATATATTATACTCGTATGAAGTATCTCTAGTTGAAGTTCTCAAATTATGAGTCGATATAGACCTTCTATATGTCTGTGGCTATGGCTTCTGTTCCTCTTGCAGAGAGCTCTTTTATTTAGTTGTCCCTCCGCTTCACGTGGATCAGCTACGGGTTTGCACCTGAAGTCATAACTCTGTTCTTCTGGGTTGACATACCTAGGATGATCTACGGGAATCCGAGGGGAAGTAAATAGAAGAAGCACCACGCTTAGTGGAAAATAGAAGTAGTATTAATCTCCGATAGACTACATATTAGCCTTGAAATTAAGGCTTATTTAATTTCTTGTTAATGTGTAATATATCCATACCCCATTGTTGATGTTACGTAGTTAAGTACCGACCTTTATTATATTACGTTAGCATGAAGGGAATATTATGATAATTTAGATAATAGAATCTATATTCTATCATAATTGTACAAGTTTACATTTGATATGAATATATTATCATTTATTATCTTAATCACAATGTATATTGTTAATTTCCCTTTGTTTAACCTTTGTATCATTAGATCCTTTTATTTATCGTATCTCGTTGTTTAATTCACTACACATTCATAAATACAACGAGAATAACTTGCTGTATTCACCTATATACTAGAATGTTAATTTCTTCACTCTTTGTCATTATTCTATGTCAATATATATTTATAGCGGGAAAAAATGATGCGAATAAGGTTGTAGATTTAGATGTGTGGACTAGAAATGATACAGATAAAGTTAAAGTAACGAAAGAAGAAGTAAAAGGTATCGTAATATATAATATTGAACCAAAGAGTGGATATAAAATAGGTAAATTCGTAGATGGTGATAAAGTGATATATGAAACTAAAGATAATGAAAATTATAAATTTCTTCAGATCAAATGTTCAAAAGCTAATAAGGATCTGTTTATAGCAAAGTTTAAATACTCAAATGGATGTTTTGGTACGCCTGGAATAAATTATTTCCTATTCAAAGATGGGTGGAAGAAAATGACGATTGGATTCTATAGATATATACTTCATTCCATTAATAATGGATCTAAGGGTAGTAGATTAGAACATGTAGATTATTATAATACATATCTTGCAGAAAGATCTAAAAAGAGAATACAAATTGATGTTAATTCAGATACAAAGCAAGTTTCCGATTTAGTTCTGGAAGAACATACAGAAGGTAATTTAGATAAATATATATATAAAGTTAAAGATGATGCTGTAATATATAGTGTAAAAGTTAGTCCAACTGAAATTTGGACTAGGGATAATTACGTATGTGGATGTTATGAACTTGTTGTATATTATCTGGAAAAAACAGTAGAATTATTAATATTAGCTGTAAAGGATTCTGGAGGAACTACACATTTGTATTATAAGAAGCAGGAGCAAAATAATTATTCTGAGATTGAAAAGGCACAATTTGATGATGAGTTGAAGGGATTGAAGGAGAAGAAAGTGGCTAAAACTTTGAATAATGATGAATCTAATAATAATAAAAACCAACGAGGTTGAGGTAATACATAGATCCTCATGTTGTTTTAATAATGTAAATTAAAATTTTGTAAAATGGGGATATTCCCATAAATTTTAAATTTGTAAATTATTCACACTTTAAATGTCATATGAAGACAGCTGTAACATAATTGACTGTAATTTGACACTTATAATTGAAGTATGATATTATAATAATTTTATATGATATATAATTATTTACATATATCTACTACTATACTATATAGTTAGTATACTTTACATCATGTTAGTAGTTATATAGTATATATATTATTATAATTATTTATATTAGTACATCAATACATTCCCACATTCATCAATCATCCTTCAATTGTATTAATATAATAGTATATATTATATTAAAAGAGATATCATCAATAGACACGATAATGTAGGGAATGTGGTGTTTTTTATCCCTACAAATATGGGGTTATCTGAGGTGAAGAATATTGTACCTCAAGTGGAATCCCGTAGCTGATCTCAGGGAAGCGAAGGGGGAAATAAGTAGAGAAGGCAGTCTGCAAGACAAGGTAAGGACCTCAAGTGGAGAGCTGACGGCAGGACGAACGGAAATCGTACAAGCTTCGGTGCAGGTAACTTCATGTATAGGATAAAGAGATTATGAGTAATGTATGAATACATCTCGATTGAAATTATGTTTCATGTCCAATTTGGTATACCGCTGATTGAATAATAATAAATTTGTATAAATGATACCTTCTTTCAACAAGTGACGTGTCGTATACGTAAACTGATTCACGCCGGCTGCTATAACCACTTGGTTCTTCAAAACTGGGGAAATTATTTAAATTTATAATTTCCTCACCTTCCAATAACGTGTTCGCAGTTCAAATAGCGCTGGTTTACGTCCAGTGATTTGAATATGGGTAATAATCCGATGATCAAACCAGATAGTAAACCAACGATGGCTCCAACTGAAGTATTGTGACAAAGTGAAAACATCTCCCGTAAGCGATCCACGGGAGCTGGAGGGGGAAGTAAATAAGAAGGCCTCCACGGCGAGTGGGAAAAGAGGTGGAGTACAAGCTAGAGGTTGTAACCTCAGGTGGTACAGTTTGATAGATATTGATATGAAAAATGGATATACATCCTTCAACGAACTTACGAGACCTAGAGCTTTATCATTGATTGTTCCACCTAGTGACAATCCTGTACTGATACCGCCAAAACTACCAGCGACTGCACCACTGTTTAAAATTATTAATCTCAATCCTCATTTAACAAACCGTTTTCCAACAAGTATAAATGAAATTGATAGCGTCATTATAGATCCTGTAAACACAATAATCTTTTCCACACAATAATTCAACATCCATGATGTCACAAATCCTACAATTAAACCAATTACCGCAACCGATATCAATAAAGCACCACCGCCACTATAAAAACTCCTGTTACGAAAACCCTAAAAAGTATCGCTAAATGTTTCCACCTGAAGTCCTTTCCAACTCTTTTCTTCTCCACCTTTCGTCGTCCTGCAGACAGCTCTTCTATTTATTTCCCCCTCCGCTTCCCTGAGATCAGCTACAGGTAATGGATATTCTACCCTTAATTTAGAATTATGGGGAAATATGGGGATAATTAGCACTATAACCTGTATTCACCCTATAATTCTACTCCTAAGAACATACCTAGAGTGGAACCCGTAGCTGATCTACGGGAAGCGGAGGGGGAAATAAATAGAAGAGGCACCACTGCGAGTGGAACAGTGGTTGTAACCTCGAGTGGAGAGCTGTCTGCAGGACGACCTCAGGTGGAACGCCTACTGGAAATGAGTCAAAAAGAACCTCACGTAGATAAGAGCGTGTATTGTACATACGTTGTTATATAATTTTGAGGAGAGGTATATGGATATGGTAGTTATGAGAATATGTGTGATAAGGATTGAGACAGAAAACACTTTGATTGGCCAGCAATGGAATCCATCGACACAAAAGTCTTTAATCTGTTGATTGGTTGATAATCATTGATCTTCAACATACCACATTGAATCCCATTAGATGATCTTCTTCCATATGTGTACCATTCGACTTTGTTGTAGTAATTGGCGGTTTGTAAATGCTCTCAATGTGGTTAATATTTCTATTGTCGTTAACTTGCAATAGATTACCATCCCCTAGAAATTGTCATTATCAAGTCATTATACGACATACTACGATCAACCATTGCAAACACAATCTGAAAAAATATCACGACCAATACTATCCCATCCATAACTGAATGAGGAGGGAAATTGAGATTACAGGTTACAGCTGACAAATATAAATAACAGTGGCTTATCCACTGACATTTGTAATTACTAAACATATGCTATAGACTCACTAATACACATATGCATGTTACAAAGTGTACTGACGAACTCACTTCATATATATATAAATTTTAAATCACATTAATTCCAACCAGTAACTAAATACCTACAATCACAACTCAATTAAAGTTACATTCACCTCTCCTTCCACTTGAGGTTACCTCTACCGTAGGTCCAACCTCTCTTCGTCCTGCCTTCAGCTCTCCGCTCGAAGTTACAAGTTTGTCTTCCACTAGGCGTGGTGCCTCTTCCAATTACCTATCTCTAAAGAGTAGAGCCACTCCCAGAGATCGTGGCGGTGAAGAAGGTATGGATTGGACCTCAAGTGGAACCTGTAGCTGATCTCAGGGAAGCGGAGGGGGAAGTAAATAGAGAAGGCGCCACGCCTAGTGGAAGAGTTGAAGGTAGTGATTGGACTTCAGGTAGACTATGTTAATTCATTTGATATTATCTTTTCTTTAATAATATTTAATGGAAAAAGTAGTTGCTTTGTAATACGAGTGAGAGATCGAGTTGTCCTTTTTCGGGTGGTGGTTTAATGATTGTATTACCTTTAAGGCGGTTATTACAATTATTGTATAGAACTTCTAAGATTGGTTCATTATGCATTACTAGGAATTGTTTACGTATTTCTTCATTCATATAATCGACAGAGTTTGCATGTGTCCAATAGCTATCATGTACTGCGGCAAAATTTATACCTTTACTAAATACAGCTTCAGCTGTTAGCATTAGATGTGATGCATCTAATGAATGTATAAAATTGGGTGGAAATGCTAATTTTTGTCTTCTTTTATCAATAGATGAATGTTCATGTTCAGAAATATTAATAGATTGTATTGGTGTTCTAACAACACGTGTTTTTGTTTTACAATATGGTTGTTCACATGGTAAACCAATAGGGCTTATCCAAGTAACAGGTATATTTAATTTATTATGTGCTGTAGATATATCATCTAACCATTTCTTAATATTCATAGCTTCATTAAATACAGTTTTTATAGAACCTAATACTTTACTTGCTATATATGATGATAATTGTCTTAACATTTGTGGTGTTAAATTTAATGAATCAATTTCTATTAATCTTTGTTCTATCTGATCTATAGCACCAATTTTTGTTACACCATAACATATAGTCATAACTGTTTGTTTAACAATTTTACGCCTTAATAATGAATTTTCAAGACATATTTTAGCAAAATATGATTTATTATTACCATTATTTAATGAATAATCCATACGTACTTTATTAATAACCTCTAATAATACCTCTTTATATACATCTTGTGGTATATCATCTGGTATTAAATTTACTGATCTACCACCTTTATAATCACGTCCAAGTGCAGCATAATGTTGTAAACCATTACAACTACCATCTTGTTGTATTGGTATTGAACTCATATATGAATATGGATCACCAGAATTTATAGCACCAATTAATTCATCTACAGCAGCATAAAATTGAAATGGATTTTCTGATTTAGACCAAAATGATTGTGATATATCAGAATATGGTAAGGATATCAATTGTTTTAATAAATTTATATTATTATCAACCCATAATATACGATCATTAAATGATACTTTATCAATACCATATAAATTAGCAACATGAATTTTCAACCAATAAAATCCACGCTCACCTAAAGGTTGACTCTTACTAAATTTAAGTAAACCACGACATATATCATCAGACATATGATTTAAATGAGGTGATAATGGATACATTCTACCTCTAAAATCAATATTTTGTGGTAAATATATACATGGTTCATTAACAAAATCTTGAGCTATACGTAATCTCCTCTCAAATAATGAACATTCAGATAATGCATTAGCACGAGCCATTGTATCAACATTTAAACAATCACTTACAATTAATGAAGTATCAGGTAAAAATTTTCTCAATGGTATACTAGAATCACCATGCCATAATGTCTTCAATATATTCAAGACATTAGAATTTATTCTCCAAGGTACCTTACCAAATGATGATACTATAGAAAATACCCTAGATAAATCATAAACTCTCATATCAAATGTAGGTCTAGTATTAGTACGTATAAAATAATGCTTCAATAAAATAGCACCACCATTAGAAACAGATGTCCATGGACGTGGTTTACAAACCATAGGTAAACAACATAATGATACCAACCCTCTAGCAACAGCATCTCTTAATTGTAGCATACAACATTCTTTCATTTCCAAGATACCATAAGTTTTAACACCTTGACGTAATATCTTATGGCCAAATGCTGGAATCTCAACTTTACCCTCATCAAAACGAGATTTTCTAATGTATTTTGATATATTTCTCATATAATTCTTCATATTAGTATCATCAAATGGACAAGTTTGACGTATTGCAGTAGGAAGATCAACTTGGATATAACATGATTTCACCAATGCATTAAGTAAATAACCACCAACAGAAGCACTCTGTCTACTATTCCATTGTTTATCCTCATCACGGAGTGCATGATCCTCTATTGCAACATTAGATATCACCCTCGCTTGAGAAGCACCAGATAATGCACTGACTGTCAAATTCGTTGATCCTTTAATAAGACCTGATGTAATTGAAGGTAAATTCTGTTGAATATTACTCGCATAAACCACAAAATTTTCGTCGATTGACTCATCGACTGATTGTGTTTCATCACCATTATGATCAAGACGTGCATACATCTTTGAAATCTCATCACCTAATCTTACAGCAGCATGTGCCAACAACACCTGATTTCCAGCTGTTTGCTGAGGTCTTCTTCTCATTAGAGATCCACGTTGACCTTTAGAATCTAGAGCATAAGCAGGAAAACACATCAGTTGCAATGCTATGCGTACGGTAGCATTAGCCAATGAATACTCGTCTAATTGAGGTGGTAATACAGTATTTGCATTGTTTTTACGGTCTTCTTTAATAAAATCTGCTATGTCTGATATCCACTGAGTACAAGTAGAACTAAGAGCTGGTAATTCAGATGGACGCTGTATCTCTAGTAAACTTGATGCCTCAACTCTAGCGCTCCTTATAGCCTCAGAGAAATTCAACCTCTCTATTAGCTCCTGTCTCTTCACATCCAATATTTCACTGTCCTCTGTACTAATTATATTGGCCCTATCCTTAAGTAAAGGCAACTGTGTGTCCCCGTACAACAAAACCTTTTGCTCATTTATAAATTCAGATGAAAAGAGATCCTTTAAACCTTTAGCACCATTCACATGTAACTTCAAATCATCCAGAGATACATCAGGTAACAGTAACCCATATAACGCAGCAAATCTCTCGGCATTCCGAAATAGTTGTATAACATCATTGTCGATACTACGAACATAACAAACACGATTCGTGCGAAGCCATTTCAGTATATCCTCTCCATGAACTTCTACTATATCCTTAGTTTTCTGTAAAAGTTCTAAAGGATCACTACAGCTGGTGTTAGCCAAATTTATAGTTGGAGGATCATCATTGAGTAAATTAATAGAATTATGAAATGTGGGCACATCTTGCAAAATATTTTGATCAGGTGTAGTAGTATATGTTCTAATAGTGTTGAGGTGTCCAAAGTTATGTGTATTTTGGATGGTATTGCGTCCAAGTAACCTGTGGTGCCTAAAATTGCGATATAAATGAACTTCCAGCAGTGATGTATAAAGCTGAGTATATTTTATCATGGTTTATTAATATATTTACATATTTTACACGTTTAACGATCCATTTTAATGTCTAAATTTTGAAATTGGTCATCACCCCATAGGTATGTATCATGTGTTTCCAATTCAATGGTATAGTTAAATTTGGAGGACTAATGTCTATAGACAAGGCGTTAAATGGGTGTGTTAGGTCTGAGTACCTGTTGTTTATAGTAAATAGCTATAAGGATCAGTATAGAAGGAGTAATTTCATCAGATGTTGTTACAAAGGTACTGGATCACATAGCTCAACTGGAGATTCATCTAAGATATTCAAGAGGTCATATACTAATTTGAGTAAAGAATGGTTACCTATAAGGAATCAGTATACAAAGTATAGAATAACTAAACCCTGGACAACAGACAGTACATTTGATGATATATTCTTATCACAACCATCACGGTAAGATGAAATCATTTTTAATATTATCATTTCCACTATTAGTGATGACTTTTATCCATTCACCAAAGAAATGCCCATTTTCTTACGGTTCCTCAACCTACTAACCACCGCCGAAGATCGCAAAGATGATTTCATCAAATTCGTACAAAGGTTTGTATAACAAAGAAATATAACTATTGGATTGTTATACACTCAGCTCGATGTCCAATCACTACCTTCAACTCTTCCACTAGGTGTTCCACCTAAGGTCGGTCTTGCAGACAGCTTCTTTATTTACTTTCCCCTTCGCTTCCCAGAGATCAGCTACGGGTCCACTTGAGGTTACATCCAATACATTCAAGGTCTGTTCTTCCGGGTATACTTTATACCGAGGATGATCTACGGGAATCCGAGGGGAATTAAATAAAGAAGCTGTCTGCAAGACGAAGAGAGTTGGATTGGACCTCTAGTGGTGTTAATCTTCTATGGTTAATATATTGTTGTTATTTATCTTATTGTAGATGTGAGAATGGATTAGTTGTGGAGAAGGATGTGTACATAACAAAAGATGAGTTAACGAATTGTATGTGGAGTAATGGTTATAGTGATAATGAAATAAATGCGATAAGATTTGCATTCCCAAATGATTATAAATTTCATTATCCTGGTAAGTTATTATTGATTAAATATTATTATTTTATTAGAATTATCTGTTATGTTCCAATTAGATGAAGATGATTGTTATCGTTATTGTCTCAAAGAACGTTCATCTAATCCTGAAGAATTAATAGAATTGAAATTGAAGAAACCCCAGAATTTAATATCAAGCTACGGTCTAATTTTCCTAGGATGCTGGTTCGGATTATCAAATGCTGTACTCGGTAATGCATGGTTCTTTGCCAAAACACTACCATTCGGTGCCGTATTCTATATGCTAGCCGCCTACTTCCAGTATGTTCTCTTCCACTCACCGTTCCACCTAAGGTTGTCCTGCCGTCAGCTACTCCACTGCCGTGGTGGCCTTTTCATTTACTTCCCCTTCCAGCTCCCATAAATCGCTTCCAGGTCCCATTTGAGGTCCAATCCTTTACACCATCACTTCAGCCACGATCTCCGGGAGTGGCTCTACTCTTTAGAGATAGGTAATTAAAAGAGCTGTCTGCAAGACTAACGGTGGTTGTAACCTCATGTGAAGGTCTGTTCTTCTGGGTAGAATTTTTTTCGTTCTTATGGGTTGAATTATTGAAGAATTTTCTTCGGTCCCCTTACTCTCAATTATCCATACTATCACTTGTGTATAACCTAATATCAGCCCATATTAACTATTGCACATAACCTCAAGTGGAACCTTGAAGCGATCTACGGGAGCTGGAGGGGGAAGTAAATAGAAGAGCTGACGGCAGGATTGGACCTCGAGTAGAGTAGATAATTTATGTGATGAAATTTTTTAAACATTAAATTTCCTATAGGAAATGGATAAAGGAATATATGTGGAAGGAGATGGATGTATTGATTGACAAATCTAAACAGGATAAAGAGTATTGTGAAATGGCTATATATAATCAATTGATTAGTATGTTCATTCTTATTAATTATAATTTCATTTAACAATTTAGAGTATCTACAAGATTCCAAATGTAATGAATATGTCAACAGCTTCCAAAATGAAGTTATTAAACGTATGAAGAAATATCGTACCGCATTACTCAATCGTATGATCAATAACGCCACCAAACTCATGAATGATAAATTACAATCCTTACACCTTCTCGAACAAAATATACAAAACTCCATTCAAAAAGTTTGTATACCCAACATTCCATTCGCCTCCACCTGAGGTCGTCTTGCAGACAGCTCTCCACCTGAGGTTACAACCACTGTTACCACTAGGCGTGGAGCCTTCTTCCAATTACCTATCTCTAAAGAGTATAGCCACTCCCGGAGATCGTGGCGATGATGAAGGTAGTGTTGGATGTAACCTCAAGTGGAAGTGGAAAACCTGTAAGCGATCTATGGGAGCTGAAAGGGGAACTAAATAGAGAAGAGCCGTCTGCAAGACCAACGGTGTTTGTAACCTCTGGTGTAACGACGAGTCTAAAGGATTAATTTCCATTATGTTATTATATTACAGGTAATGATTGATGAATTGGTTAAGTTATTTTTGGAGGAGTTTAAGAGTGATGATAAGTTGAGGAACAGTGCGATAGTATCTGCTGTTGATATTATTAAGGGTGATGCTTATAATATTAAAAATGATCCAATATTTAATTTCTTTAATAATCAGTTATCTGAATTTCAAAAGGTTTGTTATATTATTTTTGATTTAATTGAAATTTATATTCAGGCCAAGAGTTCTAGTAAGGTTGTGAAACGTTGTATGGATACATTTGATAAGAAGGAACAGGAACTTTTAAATTCATTTACTATAAGGTTAGTTGATTATAGATTATTTTATATCCTTCTAGTAATGATGAACATAAAGAAGTAACAAAATTGGCTAAAGTTTGTAAATCTAAGGATGGATATGATTTATCATTATTATCTAATGAACAATATAATCGTTTGAATAATCTCTTTACAACATTTACACAACGGTATTTACAACAACAATTATTAATCTTTATTATTTTATTTTAGTATGGGTTATTATATACCATCAATTGATGGTATAGATTATATAGATGACAAAGTTTGTTGTAATATTATATTAATACTAATACTATTTAGATTAAGGACAAGATATATATGATTAGGCGTGAATATTTAAATGAATTTATAAAAAATATTTAATTTGTTCGATTACTACCTGTATTTATAATAAATCTTGCAAATACTGTATGACAACAGAAAAAAGTTGTAATATACAGTATAAGTACTGAAAAGTTCTTGATTGATTCCATAGATTTAAATTTATAACACCAAAATGTAACCATTATTAATAACCATATAGTAGTACTCCATTTCCATATATTTGTATTAGAGTCTAAATGAAATTTAATACATTAGATATAATTTATTACTAACCTCTATGTTCATTATATAATGTTTTATTTGGTTTAGTAATAAAGATACTAAGTACTAAGCTTTCATCTTTATTTATTAATTTATTTAAAGTACATGTATCATTTAATATTTTACCACAGTGTATAACTCGTACATTACAATCTAAAAAGGTAAGCAACGATTATAAATTTTAATTATATAAATATATTACCTCTAATAATATCAGAATTAAATAATTTACATTTTAAATCTTTAATTGTTAAATCTCTAGACAATAATTCAACTATTTAAATAAAAAAAATATATATTGATAATATCTAAACATCTATAATACATACCAGATATACTTGATTCACGATCATATTGATTAATCAATAATTTGACATCAATTAAATCTGCCATTAATATATAAAATTAAATTAAAACATATGAAATTTATTTTCAATATTATATCAAGTGCCAATTATTGTGTTCTTTATATGGTAACATGCGGATGTCAATTGAAAATATTGTGATCCACCTGATATATATATAAATTATAAATTTATATATTTTATCATCTACCTTGTAATAGTGCATAATCACGATTTGATAATTCTAATGTTATCTTTGATTTATTTATATCATTTATACTATCATCATATGTTATATATTCAATCAACTATTAATCATATAATTTATAATATATATCTAATTACCTGCTGAAATAATATCGCTACATCCCATCCATTATATATTATATCCTTACATACACTCTCAATCTAAAATTATAATCTTAACTAATCTAATATCTTAAATACTAACATCACTATTCTTATCACGACATGATTTCATCAAATTCTCTACTATACTACGAGGAGGTTGCTAAAAATCAATCATTAATTCATATCAATTCATTACTCACCCCGGATACACTATATACAGTCTCCTCAGTTATCTCATTATATAATGATGCCGTCGACTATAATATCAGTTAATATTGTCATATAATAGATGATATACAACTCATCTTACACCTGAGGTCCTTTCCTTAGTCTTGCAGACAGCTCTTCTATTCATTTCCCCTTCCAGCTCCCGTAGATCGCTTCCAGGTTCTCCACTTGAGGTTATAAACCTAATCTCAACGAGATAAGGATAAAGTGACGGAATATATATTTGAAGGGATTACTCAATCAATATAAATTGGAATGAAGTGAGGTTCAGTAAACTAAATAGAATCATCAAATTCCTCATCAATGAGATATTAACATTAGAAATACATTCAATAGGCATTCCATAATCTTTATGAGTTTCCCCAGAAATTATGAAATTCGTTCAAATTTTGAGTGTTAAAATGAAGAAGTGGAAAACAGTGATTGGACCTCAAGTGGAACCCGTAGCTGATCTCTTGGAAGCGGAGGGGGAAATAAATAGAAGAGCTGACGGCAGGACGACCTCAAGTGGAGAAGCTGTCTGCAAGACGAAGAGAGGTGGAAGTGGAAGAGGTGAAGATAGTGATTGGACCTCGAGTGGAGTATTATGTTCATGTAAACAAACTTGTAGTAGTGTGATGCATTTTCTCATATCACCGAGTGATATTTTGGTGAGGAATTCGAGTGCCTGTATAATAATGAGAATTTATTGGATATGAGATACTTTAATATCATATTTGACATGTTCTGAATCACAAATTGATTCTAATTTAGAAATTTGTGATGATTGATTTATAGGTTTAAAATGGAATACAGAACAACGACTATATATAGGCCCAATTATTTTATGTAAATAATTACATATTAATATAAATCTCGATATATTCGAATAATTCTCTATCACACGCCTTAATGCCGATTGAGCATCAGATGTTATCATATCCGCCTCATCCAATATTATCATCTTGTAATTCGGCATCACCCTATAAAATACATATTTAGTCAAATCATACATATACTCCACCTGAAGTCCAAACCACCTAATCATACCACTCGCCGTGGTGGCCTTCCTTATTTATTTCCCCCTCCGCTTCCCTGAGATCAGCTACGGGTAGCCCACTTGAGGTTACATCCAACACATCCATAGCACCATCTTCCATCATTCCCATGATTGATGATCCATCACTACACTTCTCACCTCCACGATCTCTGGGAGTGGCTCTACTCTTTAGAGATAAATAATTGGGAGAGGCTCCATGCAATGGGAAAGTGAGGTGGATTAGACCTCGAGTGAATGCATGTTCGTCCGGGTAGAATTCCTGTTCTTAGGGGTTGAACATTTACGTTCTTCCGGGTTGACATACCGAGGATGATCTACGGGAATCCGAGGGGAGGTAAATAGAAGAGCTGTCTGCAAGACCTACGGTGGAACGGCGAGTGGAAGAGGAGAATACAGTGATTGGAGTTCGGTGGAACATATATGTATTTAACATACCTATTGGTTTCTGGGTTGATTTTATTGGTTGAAATATTGATTCTGGTGTATGTTTTGATGCGGTCTCTGACGACATCGATTCCTCTTTCATCGGATGCATTGAGTTCTAATACGCGTTCTTTCATTCCATCGGTACTATTAATATATGAATATGAGTATATATTGGAGATGTTTTTATACCCATAGATTTGTCTAGCCATTGCTAATGCGGCTGATGTTTTACCGGTACCTGGAGGTCCATGGAATATCATATGAGGCATCTATATGAAGAATTTTGATATAATTATTAATTAATAAATAAATATTAACATACATTATGTGTTTGTACTATCTGTTCCATGATAGAAATCGCTTGAGTTTGATATATGACATCCGCCAACTTCTTTGGTCTATATTTCTCAACCCATGGTACTTCTTTATATAACTTTGACATTTTTAAGTATAGAATTAATTAAACATTATATATAATGTATGGATGTCTATAGAATTTATTAAAATGTTAAAGTGTGTGGTAATCTATACTTTGTGGTACATGAAGATTCCAAAGGTATACCATAATATGTATATACTATTAATCTATCTTCTTGTTCTAACACCTATTTATTCAATTAATAAATGCTCTGATTTATCTCCAAATTCACTTGGCATTGGCCAATTTTGTCTATCGGTACTTTACTTATCCTTTACTTTGACCTATAGCTATAGAATTGTGATGCATATTGTAATGATTATGTTACACCTCCTGGATTCTCAAGTAATTTTATATTACTCTACCTTTTTATTATATTTTAGACTTGCCTGTAGTTAATATGCAGACATTTAAATCTGGTACTTTAAATTAATCTTCCATTATATACATGTACAGATTGTAAAGATGATAAGAAGCGTTTCATTTGTACACCTACAGAACTTGTACCTCATGGTATGTTAAAGTTGATATCAATGTCAAATGATTATTGTAATGTCTATAGGTTATCCATTATGTCAAGTTTTAAATTTGAAATTCTGTACCAATACTACATGCGCCTGTTGGTATGTATTGAAGATCAAAATTCATATCAACTCAGGACCTCATGTATGGATGAACAGTGTCCAGAAGGATTTGTACTCAAGAGGAATCATGTAACAAATTCCGGTAATCTGACCAAAATTTTTATTTAAAATCTAAATCATATAGGATGTTTCGATAGTAATCGGAGAAAATTATGCGTAAAATGATGAATACATTTATATAAATGTTATCTCCACTCGATGTCCAATCCAACTCTCTTCCCACTGCCGTGGAGGCTCTTCTATTTAGTTGTCCCTCCGCTTCCCTGAGATCAGCTACGGGTATTCCACTTGAGGTCCAATGACTACCTTCCTCACTGCCACGATCTCCGGGAGTGGCTCTACTCTTTAGAGATAGGTAATTAGAGAAGCTGTCTGCAGGACGAAGAGAGGACCTCAGGTGGAAGTGGAATGAGAGGTGGTAGAGATGGAAGATGTATAGATATATATATGGTATAGATAGGTGTTAATATATTAATCTTTGTTTCCTGGGTTATTGATTTTAAGGTGTAGTGGTCTATTTTGTATGAATGTGCGGATTTTACGAGCTTCTGCTGATCTGACACGTACTACTCTTGAGTGAATAGCGCATGATACACAATAGCATTGTTTAATATATAATTTTGGTAGATTAAATACTATATGTTTATATGGTTATGATTTATAGTATAAAAAACTTACATGAATATGCACATGCTTCTTTAATATCACGTTGAGAGCTAGCATCTACTATATTTCTAACATTAAATCTTTTAATTGCTTTATCTTTAGGTACTGAACGTCCACAATTGCTACATCTTATAGGACGTACATGACCTCTAGCATGTTTAGAACGACCAGCATTTCTACGTTTAGTTGGCATTTTTAATTAATATTTATAATTATAATTTAAAAAAATATTAAATTAATTATATATTGTTTTAATTTATTATAAATGAATTTATAAAAATTCCATTACACTCCCCCACTACATATGTCTTCCATAACATCAACCTCCATAGAATCTAATAATGTACTGAAATATCAATACCATCAGTCATAACACTTTAAATTTAATGCAAAAAATAAATAAAATCGGTACTACAATCTATCCCGATGATAATAATGAAGTAAACGATCTTAATGAAGACTTTTATGCATCTTCTCTAGACGACGAAGACAATTTGAATGAAATTATAGACACAGACGCTATACTCTGTTGCGCTGGATGCTTTACTACCGTCTGCTATAAATGCAAATTGTAAGTCATTACCCATAACATATTATCCAAACGTAAACAACCACTGAATTATTCTACACCAAAGTTACTATCCACTAGATTCTACCTGAAGTCCATCCGACGACCGTTAGATCTAGGTAAATATCCACCGTAGGTCATTCAACCTTGTCTTCCTCTTGCAGAGAGCTCTCCACTTGAGGTCTATCCTGCCGTCAGCTTCTCTATTTACTTCCCCCTCCGCTTCCCTGAGATCAGCTGCGGGTTCCACTTGAGGTCCAATCACTGTATTCCACTACTTCATTTTTAATTCCTAAATTTGAAGGAAATCCTTAATTTCTGGGGAAACTACTCAAGATATCTCAGTGAATATCAAATGAATTTCCGATGTTAATACTTCATTCGAAAGGAATTTGATGATTGTATCTAGTTTTATCATCCTCACTTATTCCAATTTATATTCATTGAGATATCCTCACAAACATGGATTCCGTCACTTTAGTCATATCTCAGCGAGATTAGAAATTAACCTCAAGTGGAACCTGGAAGCGATCTACGGGAGCTGGAGGGGGAAATAAATAGAGAAGGCTGACGGCAGGACGAAAAGATGTGCAGTGGACCTCGAATGGTTGATAATGTTATAACTTTGACTGTAGCTTTCACTATATTCGTTTGACTTGACATGTATATATAGGTTTAATGGTATATTTCGATCGGATGTTGCGAGTAATGTATATATGGACAATTCTATAAAGAAGGTATTGGATATAGATGTATTGGATGGCAAGTTTAATATAAAGCGTGGTTTGGAGTGTATGGATAATATTGATGGTGTAGATGTGATACGGTGTATAGAATGTTGTAATATAGTTGGTAATATAGATGATGAGAATAAATATAATTTTATAAATATAATAGCTAATAAGCCATAATAATATAATTTAATAATGAATAATATATGATAATGTTACACACTATATTTATAATATATAATGGATATATTAAATTTATGTATAGAAGATTTGGTTATATTAGATCGTAGTATATATGATTATATAATATCATTAGGTATAGATATAAAATTTGATGATGAATATTATATAAAGACATATAATAATAGTAATATATATATATTAATTAAAGATATAATAGATAATAAATTATTATTAAAACATTATAATAATATATTTAATAATATAGATATACAAATAATAGATATAATAAGGATATTATTATTACATTTAGATCGTGGTATAATATTTATAAATAAAATTGGTATTAATAATATAAATATAAAATTATTTTGTATTATTTATTTAGATATAATTTATTTATTATATTATAATATTATTAAAATTAATATTATATTTAATTTAGAAGATTGTATATATTTATATAAACAATTTATTAATATAGATAATATTATATATTATAATTATAATATTATACATAATAATATTAGATATGAAATTTATGATCTATTATTAAATATATTATGGATACATCTTAAAGATATATGGTGGATACATTATCATAAACAATTTAATAATATCAAATTATTATTACCATTCATTGCTAATATCAATACACAATCACATCAAAAAATACCTAATCTACAACAACTTAATATATTACTCAATCATATCAATAATTCCATTATCGCTACCGATTCAATTCCATACATTAATTATCATGTTCATACAAACAATCACTATAATACTCCACACGATATACAATCCAACTCTTTTCGTCCTGAAGACAGCTCTCCACCTGAGGTCCAATCTGCCTCTATTCCACTCGCCGTGGAGGCCTCCTCTAATTACCTATCTCTAAAGAGTAGAGCCACTCCCGGAGATCGTGGTGAAGGTAGTGATGGATCATCCATCATGGGAATGATGGAAGATGGTGCTAAGGTTCTGTTGAATGTAACCTCGAGTGGAATACCCGAGAACGATCTACGGGAGTTTGAGGGGGAAGTAAATAGGAGAGCTGTCTGCAAGACCAACGGTGGAAAGACTTCAAGTGGAGAAGCTGACGGCAGGAATGTAACTTCAAGTTATCTACCCGGAGGAACAGAGAATGTTAACCCGGAAGAACGTGATGTACTGATTGGACCTCAGGTGGAATCCGCAGCTGATCTACGTGAAGCGGAGGGACAACTAAATAGAGGAGGCTCCACGCCGAGTGGCAGGACCTCAGGTGGAATGACAACTGAGTATGATCGTCGATGGAAGATATTTGACGGTGGATCGATGATGGATATTGATGATGTAGGATTTATATTGAGTAATACTGTTGATGATATAAATACACTATCTGCTAATAGCTCACCATTAATAATACCTCAATCTAACATTAATCCTACATACTATGTCCAATCCAATTCCTCTTCCACCTCCAACCGAGGTCGTCTTGATGATAACTCTCCATACGAGGTCCAATCCAACTCTCTTCCACTCTTCGTTCCACCTGAAGTTACAACCTCGCGTTCTTTTGCAGAGAGCTCTTCCAATTACCTATCTCTGAAGAGTATAGCCACTCCCGGAGATCGTGGCGGAGGTGAAGGTAGTGATATAACCTCAAGTGGAAGTGGGCTACCCGTAGCTGATCTCAGGGAAGCGAAGGGGGAACTAAATAGAGGAGGCCGCCACGGCGAGTGGATAACCTCAGGTGGAGAAAATGGGGTAAAAGATGGTTATGGGGATAAAAAACCTCATAAAAAGAATCTACCCCATGATTTGGATAATAAACCCGACGATATTTCCTACAATTCACCTGAACTACAAGGTGATGACGAGTACAAGACCTCGAGTGGAAAACCCGAGAACGATCCACGGGAGTTTGAGGGGGAAGTAAATAGAGAAGCTGACGGCAGGATGGACCTCTGGTGGAGAGGCTCCACGCCGAGTGGAAGAGGAGGTGAATACAAGGATTGTACTTCATCTGTATTGTATGAGTATGATTTATTATATCCTCGATGGTATGATATAATGAGGGTATGTATGATAGGTGTTGTATATATATTGATATTGGATTCATATGTATTATTATTGGATAATTTATATATGTATGAGTATGATATTGGTATAATATGTAAGAATATAGATATATTATTAGAATTGATGGATATTGTATATAATATTGATTATAGATATACAATATGGTGTAAGGATAGATTAGGTATATATTCAGATGAATATTTAATAAAAATATATAATATATATGAAGATTATATAATAAATAATAATAATATGAAATTAATACAATATAATAATATAAATTTATATATATTAAAACCTATAATGAATAATATAATAAATTATTATATAATTTAATTATAAATATATCATATATAATATATAATAGAATAATAAATATAAAATCATTAAATAATTTTTATATAAATTTATTATATAATAATTATTTTATTATTGGACCTAATGGTATATTATCTAAATTTATATATAAATTACCATTAATTATTAAAATTACTATATGTTATGAAATATTTATACCTATTATTATATATTATATTAATAATCATATTTATAATTTAAATCATGAAATTAATCTTTTTAATTCATTAGCATTATGGGATTGTATTATTAATCTTATCGGTATCAATAATATACATCATCATCATATACATTCACTCATATTAATTATCGAATATCTTAAATTCAATCATTATATCAATACACAACAATTACAATCATACCTTGTACAATTCAGAATCAAACAATTCAATATCTACACCATACAGCATTATAAACATATTCATACATATAATCCACACGATGTTCAATCTCTATCTTCTTCCACTTCCACCCGAGATCGTCCTGCCGTCAGCTCTCCACATGAGGTCCAATCCAACTCTCATT
>JAIQCW010000193.1:0-51109 GCA_020283715.1 Cytauxzoon felis
GGATAGGTAAATAGAGGAGGCACCACGGCGAGTGGAAAGAAGAGGTGGATTTGACTTCAAGTTGATATTGATTAATATATATATATATATATATATAGAATCCATTGATGAGGGCAGTGGTTGTGGTGAATAAGTGTGATCGTGAATGTAATAAATCACAATCTGATATAGAGAATGAGTTATTGGATTTATTTATAGATTGTAATGCATCTGATGATCAATTGGATTATCCGATATTGTATGCATCAGCTAAAGAATCTAGAGTATCATTATCATATCCAATGTGTAATGATTTATCAATAGATTATATATTAGAGATATTATTAGAAAAATCACCAAAGCCTAAGATTATAGATACAGATGATTTTATATTTCAAATTACATTATTAGATATAGATGAAGGACAATTATTATTAACAGGTAAAATATATTCTGGTAATATAAAATTATATAAAAATTTATATATAATTGATCCAAATGGTAATAAAAAAGGTAATATAATAATACGTGATATATATATAACAAAACAAATAAATAAAATAAAATTATTAAATATACCATTACCAGGTGATATTATAACAATATTATGTAATAATAAAGGTAATATACCAAATATTAATGATACTATTACTAATAATATAAATATTAAACCTTTATTACCAATTAAATTAGATGAACCTGTTATTTATGTTAAAATTTCATCTAATAATAGCCCATTATCATGTATTGATAGTAAATATCATAAAATATCTGATATTGGTAAAAGATTAAAAAAAGAAATTCTAATTAATCTAACATTACAATTAGAAGAATCTAATGATAAAACTTATTATATTCTTAAAGGTAGAGGTGAATTACAAATTGGTATATTATTAGAAAATATGAGAAGAGAAGGATATGAAATGACTATATCTTCACCTGAAGCTATCACATTCAATGATAATGGTATCATCAAAGAAGCATACCAAAAACTTATCGCATTCATACCAACTGAATTCAGTCCCAATACAATCGAACTACTCGCTAATCGAAATATACAACTCATATCATACTCCGGTCCGTACACACAAATAAATATTGTTTACAATCCATTTGAGGTCCAAACCAACTCTCTTCATCCTGCCGTCAGCTTCCCTTATTTACTTCCCCTTCCAGCTCCCGTAGATCGCTTCCAGGTATTCCACTTGAGGTTAATTACTAATCTCGACGAGATAAGGATAAAGTGACGGAATTCATGTTTGAAGAGATATCTCTATTGATATAAATTGGAATGAAGTGAGGATGAGTAAACACGATACAATCATCAAATTCCTTTTCAATTAAGTATTAACATTAGAAATTCATCCAATATTCATTGAGATATCTTCATTAGTTCCCCAAGAAATTCAGGATTTCCTTCAAATCTCAGAGGTATAAATAAAGTTGTGAAATTATTACAAAATGACCTCAAGTGGAATACCCGAAAGTGATCTACGGGAACTTGAGGGGGAAGTAAAAGGAAGAGGCTCCATGCAATGGGAAAGGAAGGTAGAATGGAATGGAGAGTAGGATTGGACATCGGGTGGATGGACCTCAAGTGGAGTGTTTGTATATATAAAAATATTTATAGATTCGGAAGGTGGTAGTGGTCAATATCGTACTCTTGAATTTCATGGTAGTGCTAGTCAGATGATTGGTATAATGACATCTTTAAGAGATATAACTCGTGGTCGTGGTGAATTCAGTGTAAATACTATAGATTATTGTAAATATGATGGAACAAGATATAATAATCGTAGTAGTGGTTGCCTTATATCCAGTTGTTCAGGTATTAGTACGGCATTTGGTTTAGAACCCGCATTATCTAGGGGTACTTTATTCATTCCAGAAGGTACTAGAGTCTATGAGGGTATGATTATAGGTGAATCTAATACTAATGAGAATTTATACTTGAATGTTACAAAAGTAAAACCAGTCACTGGTATGAGGAACAAAGGACATGAACAAGTAATTAAGATATCCAATAGGAATTTTAATGTAGAACAAGCATTAACATTCATAAATCATGATGAACAATTAGAATTGACACCTAAACGTATAACATTACGTAAGAAAATACTAACGAGACATAATTGAATTTCTTAATGATAGTATAATACCCCTTACATGTATATGACGTAGAGTATAGTATTGTGGTGTAGATTGAATTTATAGAGATAATTAAAAAAAATTAAAATACGGATGACCATAAATTTTAAAAAAAATTGGTAATAGAATTTTAATTCTAATCATCCCTGGAGGAAAAAAAATTTTTTTTGAAATTTTTTGTTAGCATGTTCAAATTTAGTTATTTCATTTTGTTCTACTTAAGATAGGTTGAATTTATTATCTTCTACATCAGTCTATCTTTTAATCATTAATTCAGTCTTCATTCATTAAGGCGTACAGCAAAGTGATACTTCAAAAGACGGTGTCTTCACAGAGTATATATTTAGAGATCGTCTAGTACTTATATTCTATAAGTTTTTAAAGTTTAAAAAAAATTAAAATGGTTTCTAATTCAAATGATATATTGTTGTCTCATCAACATGATGATGTTGTTACATTAGATAATGACAGTAATAATGTAGATGATGTTAATAATCAAAGGTCATTTGTACAATGCGTCTTAAATAACAAAAAATGTCTTTTCATATTCACTACCGCCGTCACTCTATCGTTAATATTAATAGGCGCCATAGTCTACTCTTTACAATCTAAAGTTACTAAATTACCCATCTTCAAAAATAATCTATATCAACTTGGTCAAAACAGTTATCAGCATATATCTCATGATATCCTTGATGAGTCCATTAAAGAATTAACGGAATTATATAGGCTAGGTCATATCTCTGATGACCATAATCTAGAACTCGAGACCTATGTACAATTCAATGAATATAATAAAAAGTATAATAAAATACATGTCTCCACCGAAGATAAAAGAAATAAATTCCTCAATTTCAGAAGGAATTTCATCAAAGTTAATACTCCCAGAGGTATGTATATCCTATAGATATATAATCTACCCGTTGTCCACCTGAGGTCCAATCCTACTCTCTTTTCCACTTCCACCCGAGGTTCATCCTGCCGTCAGCTCTTCTATTTACTTCCCCTTCCAGCTCCCGTAGATCGCTTCCAGGTTCTCCACTTGAGGTCCAATCACTAACTTCTCACCGCCACGATCTCTGGGAGTGGCTATACTCTTTAGATATAGGTAAATAGAGAAGCTGTCTGCAAGACCAACGGTGGAACGGCGAGTGGAAGAGGTGAAGGTAGTGATTGTAACTTCAGGTGGCGTATTCACTCTGTTTTATATACATTATAAATATTTATAGAGGGTGAGACGTATGTAAGGAGTTTGAATAAATTTTCGGACATGAGTCGTGAGGAGTTTATGGCGTTATTTCCACCGATGACACTGAATAAAAATTTGAATGTTGATTTTGTAGTTAAATCAGCTAGGAATCCATGTCCGGCTAAAAGATTTGCGAATAATCATGAATATCTTCGTAAATTGAAGTTAGCAAAGGGTTTGGATGACAATATAACAGATGTATGCAAAGTAACTGGTGAGGATATTGATTGGAGAAGAGTAGGGGGTGTATCACCAATTAGAAATCAAGGTAATTGTGGTTCATGTTGGGCATTTTCTTCAGTGGCATCAGTTGAGGGTGCATATGCTGTTCACAAGAATATGAACTTAGTTTTAAGTCCACAAGAATTATTAAATTGCGAGAGAGACTCATCTGCATGTGATGGTGGTTATACAGATCTTGCATTGAAATATATTAAGGATAGAGGTGTATCATCTGAAGAAGAAATACCATATCTAGCACGTCTTGATGGTTGTGTGGTTAATTCAAATAAAAAATATCATATTAATGATTTCATTAATGCATCAGGTAAAAACATTTCAAATTTATTGTTACCAATTGGTCCTGTTGTTGTTCATATTGCTGCAGATGATGAATTGTCCCGATATGGGGGCGGTGTTTATAATGGGGAATGTGCATCAGAAATTAATCATGCCGTATTATTGGTTGGAGAAGGTAAAGATGAAGTAACTGGTAAAAGATATTGGCTCATCAAGAATTCATGGGGTGAAGAATGGGGTGAAAATGGTTATTTAAAATTAGAAAGGACAGATAAAGGCAACGATAACTGTCAAGTACTTGAGCTTGGTAGATTACCACTCTTGTATTAGAACAAAAATTTAATATATGCCACATTTATATTATACTTTATATACACGAATAAATGACCAACGTAATGTCCCGTCATCTACCAAGGTCTGTATTACTACATCCTGTCCTCGTCATGCCGAAGCTCTCCACCTGTTGTTACAACCACGTTGGTCTTGCAGACAGCTCCCTCTATTTAGTTCCCCCTCCGCTTCCCTGAGATCAGCTACGGGTAGTCCACTTGAGGTCCAATCCTTACCTTCACTTCTGCCACGATCTCTGGGAGTGGCTTTACTCTTTAGAGATAGATAATTAAAGGAGCTGTCTGCAAGACGACCTCAGGTGGAACAGCAAGTGGCAACGGTCGTTGTAACCTCAAGTGGAACTCCGAGTGGAAATTAATGTGTGGATGATTATTGGCGAGAGTCAGACAATGTGTAGTTCTTGTGTACCAAAATTATCCTCTGTATTAATCATTGGGTCTATGTGAGGAATGTTTGATAAGATAAAAAATTAATTATAGAGTTTTAAATGATTAAATTATGCACAATTTTAGCTCATCATAAGTATATAGCTCCAAAGGGTCAGAAATTAGAGTCGTTGAGGACCGCTATAACATCTAAATTGCAGCCTATTTGTTTCTATGTAAAAAATGATCCAAATTATTCAACTTATGTTAATGATGAACATTTTTATGTATGTGTTTTAAATTTTAAAAAAAATTTCAACTTCAGGGTATTCTATGCTCACCTCTATTTGAAGGTAAATCATATTCAGAGATCAATGAAATGATAGACAACATATTAGAGCCATTAGGTAATTGAGTTGTATTCATTTGATTATTATTATTTTATAGAACTTAAAGGACGCGTAAAATTGAACTGTCAACCGCCGTCAAAGTATAATGTACGCTTAAAATAGATTATTATTATACTATTATAACAGAAACTTAAAAAATTGATTCGTAAACGCTGGAATTTAGATTTGTGAAGTAAGTGTCTATAATTATCGATTTATGGCCCTTCAAGCGTCAATTCCACTTGATTCAAATGATTCACTCCTTTTTTCGGAATAACTTTAACATTGTAATGATTTTAACGAGTACAAATACTAAATTTATTAAATGTGTATATGCATCTAGGTGTTGTACGTACCTCCAATGATAAACGATATGATGAATAGTGTGGATTCTACACATGTCATAATTGACCAGAAAACTTTGATACCATCTATATAATATAAATTTCATCTTTAATTAAAATTACCGCTAATCACATGATTACTTCCATCTTTAATTGTGTTCATATCATTAAATCTAGTTAGGCCATTGATTGGTCCAATTGCGATTATAGAAAATATGATATAAACAGTACACTATTACATTTATCGTGAATTTTTAATGTATAATTTACCAGAAATCCTTGTTGAATTACAAAGGCTAATGTGTATCTTTTGACTAGTGTTGCAAAGTTTAGAAAACAGACATAAAATGTTCCGCTATAAAATTATGTATCTTATACAACCCCTTGTTAAATTTACCAGATTGATGGTATTAAAATTACAATATTTAATACACTATAGACGATGTTTATAGCGTTGATTGAATATGCCTACATGTATTATATTTCCTAGACCTCGCGTCTCTACTTACAGCAAGGACGATTGTTGTAATGAGGTTTAAAAATAGTGAGATATATGTAATAAAACACGAAAAATGCACCAATCTCATGATATTTTTATATTTCCTATTCAGTTCCATAGGATCATAATGGAAAAGCTTCAATCCCTAGATATATAAAATTATCACTTAGATAAATATACAATTGGATAATTAAGATCACCCCAATTGATTTCTACTTCTTCATCCTCGTCTATTGTAACGTTACTATCGTCATCTCTAGTCTCTGGTGCTCCCCTAAGCAATAGCTTATTAGCCAATGTTTTAACTATTGAAGGACGATTCACACGTTCATCTTCGATATTTGTATCACTGTCATCCTCGTAAGTCATCTTAATTTAATTAATTAAATTAAATTGTATATAAATTTTTTTTCGTCAATGGATACCAAAGTCGAGGGAAATTTTTTCCGACTGATCAATTTTCATCATAAAAAAATTTTTTAATGTATAAATTATATAATAAATCAGTAGTTTAATATAAAAGTTTGGATTTATATTTAAATTTTGTATAATCCTGTAATTTATCTAAATTTGATATTATAGGTTTATATATATTATATGACCAAGTATATGTTTAGATGTATTTCTAATTGGATAGTAAATTAGGTTATAAGGTGATATAATAATTTTTGGCTAGACTTATCTGTCTTTATAATAATGATGAAATTTTTATTAATGTTTGTGGTGCCTTTGATGACATTGGCTGTAGATCCAGAACCTGTAGCTGCTGCACAACCACAACCAGCTGTGACTGGTGTACAACAGGTGATGCCTACTAATGCACCTGTAGTGGTTACTGGACAACCTGCGAGTACACCAGCAGTTGTTAATCAACAATCTATACCACAGGCACCTAATACTCCAGTAGTTGCTACTGGTCAAGATGCAACGGATGTTAGAAGTATAACGAATGTCACAGCACCTACAGTTCAGCAACCATTACCAGTACAACCACCGCAACAGATATTACAAGTACCGATTGTACAACAAGCGGTACCAGCGGTCCAACCTTCAGCTGGTATTGAAGTTAAGGATAATACATCAACAGCACCAGCTAATCTAGAAAATGCCATTACTGTACCTTCTGTAGTTCCATCTGTAGGTAGTCCATCAGTTCCAACAACAGTTCCTCCAACAGGAGTGACCACAACTCAAGATAGAACAAATGTTCCAACTGCCATGGAAGGTTCACCACCTGAGGTTAAAACCACTGTTCCAGTAAGAGTTGCATCCGAGGTCCAATCCACGTCTGTTCCTCTTGCAGAGAGCTCTCCGCCCGAGGTCAGTCCTGCCGTCAGCTCTTCCAATTACCTATCCCAAATGGGTAGAGCCACTCCCGGAGATCGTGGCGGAAGTATAGTCACTGGACCTCAAGTGGAACCCGTAGCTGATCTCAGGGAAGCGGAGGGACAAGTAAATAGAGGAGGCGCCACGCCTAGTGGAATGGATGGTAGAAATGTAACATCGGGTGGAATATTGGATGGAAATATTATTACGGATGGTTTACCGATTGGTATAAATATATCGGCTAGTAGTGAGAGTGATATAGCAACATCAAGGATATTATTAGGTATTGGTAATGAGATGTCATTGATAGTAGATGAGATATTAGTAAAATTAGAAGAATTAAAGGTATTAGAGGATAAGAAATTGGTTGGTAATACACAGAAATTAGAGAGTTTAAGAGAGAGTATAATAACAGAATATCAAAAATTTATACAAGAGATAACAGAGATAGAAAATTCAGATGAGAATACAAAAATGGATGGTATACAATCATCAGATATAGCACAAACATTAAGATATAAATATGATGCATCAGTAAAAAATATAATGGCAAATGTAATGAAAATATTAAATACAAAAGGTAAATATGATGGTGCTATATTAGCATATAATTATATTAAAGATAAAGTACAATCAATTAAAAATGGTATAAAAAATCCATCATCTGAATATCTTAAACTTATAAGAGATATAGATTTTAGTGCTGATAATATAATAGACCCAATGATTAATAATGAAGAAAAAGTTGGTATACAATTAAAAGATGCTAAATCAAAAATATTTGGTTTATTATCTAATAATACAAATAATAATATTACTTATGATCTTAAAAAAAAAATTATTGAACATTTTAATTCATTACAAGAAGAACATTCAATAGCTAATTCATTAATTAATGGTGCTAAAAAATTTTCTAATAAACTTGAACATCTAACTAATAAACTTAAAATCTCAATTTCTAAATATGTTGCTACTGCTGATGAATCCAATACTATCAAATTCATACATCAAGCATCAAATGCACTCGAAAAAACTAATAATACACAAATTATAATGAATACAACCAATGATAGTAATGCTGTCAAATCTACATCCGATGTCCAATCCATGTCTGTTCCTCTTGCAGAGAGCTCTTCTAATTTATTATCCCAAATGGGTAGAGCCACTCCCAGAGATCGTGGCGGTAATGAAGGTAGTGATGGAATGAAGAGTAGTACTGGACCTCAAGTGGAACCCGCAGCTGATCTCAGGGAAGCGGAGGGGGAAGTAAATAAAGAAGCTGACGGCAGGAATGTAACCTCGGGTGGAGAAGCTGACGGCAGGAATGTAACCTCAGGTGGAAAGACTTCAAGTTTAGAAGACAATACATGGAATTACGGTGGAATAAATACAGAAAATACCAAAGCTAAAGGTAATTTAAAAGGTAAAGAAGAAGGTGAATTGAAGTTGGTAGATGATGAAGATGAGGAAGAAGCTGTAAAGGATGGATTCAATCACATTAAAATAATCGCTACATTATTGTTATCATTAACACTAGTTTAATTTTTTTTAAATTTATGATGTATTAAGCATGTAAAAATTCATTTCAAATTCCAACTGAATTAATTCCAAATGTAGTCTTTACCCCTTTAACCATTCTCACCATGACTGAATATTATCAGTCGAGTATAATTAACTATAGATATAGCTAGAAATGCTATAATAACAAGTAAATAATGTATGTAACACTAGTTGGAAGGTCAAATGTCGGAAAATCATCACTATTCAATCTTCTACTGTCACAAGGAGGAAGAATTTCAAGCTTATATAAATCTATAGTATCAGATAAACCAGGTACTACAAGAGATGCCAAGTATGGACACTTTTACATGTATGGCAACAAAATTAATCTAATAGACACTGGAGATATCGATAATTCACTACTCACAAATGACAATTCCAAATTTAATAAATTAGAAATTAATATTTTAGATGCAATTAAGAAATCCAGATTGATTTTATTCATCCTAGATGGTAATGATGGAGTTACACCCCTAGATGTACTAATGTGTAATAAAATCAACCACTGGACATCGGAAATTAACAATAAGCCTGATATTAAACTAATTATAAATAAAATCGATAACGAAACATCACCAAAGTATTATGAAACTATCAGCGATTGTCTTGCCGAATGCTACTCACTCCAACTAGGCGAACCAATATTCATCAGCGCTCTACAACGGAAAGGTATCAGCCAAATTAAACAACTAATCAAACAAAAATTAACAAAAAATCATATTCATAATCTTGAAGAATCCGCCATACTCTCAAATTTCAATATTACACACCATGAATTCATCCAAACGGACCCGAATGAACATGAAAATGAAATTTTCTCTACTTCACCTGAGGTCCAATCCAACTCTCTTGGTCCTGCAGACAGCTCTCCTAATTCACTCCCCGTAAACGGTGATGCCACTCCCAGAGATCGTGGCGAAGAGAAGGTAGTGAGGATAAGACCTCAAGTGGAACCCGTAGCTGATCTCAGGGAAGCGGAGGGGGAGGTAAATAGAAGAGCTGTCTGCAAGACGACCTCAGGTGGAGAAACTCCATGCAATGGAAATGATGACATTGTAGAAGGGACCTACGGTGTATCATTTGATGAAGATTTTAATTATGACGTTGATAAGTCTATACGTACGTGTACATCAGTTAGAGAATGTTATACACCAAATCACAAATGGATCAAATTATTGAATAATGTATGTGGTTATTCACCATTTATCAGTGATGAAGATGATCGTTATATCATACCAAATGTACTTTCACCCGGTGAACAATTAGCCAGACTCTATATACCAAATGAAAAACTACAATATAATAACACCTCTAATGAGGATTCTCCACATGAGGTTGCAACCTCCGATCCACTCGCCGTGGAGGCCTCTCCACTCGAGGTCCAATCCAACTCTCTTGGTCCTGCCGTCAGCTCTCCTAATTCACTCCCCGTAAACGGTGATGCCACTCCCAGAGATCGTGGCGATAATAGTTCAGAACAGTACAAGACCTCAAGTGGAAAACCCGTAGCTGATCTCAGGGAAGCGGAGGGGGAAGTAAATAGAAGAGGCACCACGGCGAGTGGTAAGACTTCAGGTGGAGTGGAAAGTAGTGCTTGTTCTATGGAGAATAACATATCTGGAGAGTGTGTTAGATTACAACCATTGAATGTATTAGTTCTACATAGTGTTGATACAGACTGTTCATCATTGATGAGTATACTTACAGATGAAGAACTGATTTTTACTGGCCTTACTGTGAATTGGAATTCATATTATACTATATGGAGGACTGATGAAGTGGAATTACCTATAGAATATCAAGTCTCAGCTCCATTGAATATAGGTGGAAGCTTAGGTAAGATGTCTATGAAACAGACACGTATATTATTAAATAAATGTGATTATGTACTATTTTGTATTAATCATGATGGATTGAATGGTGGTAATAATGTAGAGCTATCATTAACTAAACGTGAAATGTCATGGATAACACGTAGTATAAGATGTAATAAGCCCATAATATTAATTGTAATTAGTAAAGTTAAAGTAAACTCATTTAAATTCAATAAAATCAAATCATTAAGTCATGAATTTGAATCAATACCCATAATTCCATTAAATTTATCATCAAAATCAACATTTAAAAATAAAATTTATCAACTGTTTAGCAATTTTGAAATGAAAACATCAAAAATTAATACAAATTTATTGAATAATTGGTTAAAGACTTTTACAGAAAAATGGCCACCACCATGGTTTAAAGGATCTAAAGTTAATATTAAATTCGCATCGCATATTAGAATCAAACCACCAACATTCTTATTATGGTCTAATGTATACGCCACATTCCCTCAACATTATCTTAGACAACTGAAAACTGCACTCTCAAATGAATTCAATCTTAATGGAATACCAATCAAAATCATACTCAAAACAACATTCAATAAACCCAACGGTATAAAAGGCAAAAGGAAATTCATTAGATAATATCCTCACTATCCTCTCAACCTCTCTTCCACTAGGCGTTACACCGTAGGTCCAATCCAACTCTCTTGGTCCTGCAGACGGCCCTTCCAATTACCTATCTCTAAAGAGTAGAGCCACTCCCGGAGATCGTGGCGATGTTAACTGGGAAGAACGTAAATGTTAACCCATAAGAACAGCAAAATCTACCCGGAGGAACAAAAAAAGTACAACCCGGAAGAACGGACATCCACCTGAGGTCCTATCCTACATTCCTTCGTCTTGCAGACAGCTCTTCTATTTACTTCCCCCTCCGCTTCCCTGAGATCAGCTACGGGTATTTCACTCGAGGTCCAATCACTGACTTCTCTCTGCCACGATCTCCGGGAGTGGCTTTACCGTTTACGGGGAGTGAATTCGAAGAGCTGTCTGCAAGACGAAGGAATGTAGGATAGGACCTCAGGTGGATAGCTGACGGCAGGACTGACCTCAGGTGGATTGGACATTGAGTGTAGTGATGATAATTATATTAGATATTAATAATGTTGTATAATCTTCCAGGTCGTATGAGTGATTGATCAATATTGAGTTGATTATCATCGATAGTTGCAATAATGAGTACAGTTTTATTACGATCATTGGGTATGACTTTATTAAATCCATCTAATAATAATAATAATGTTGTTAATAATCGTCTTTGTAATGAATCTAAATGAGATCTATTGGTAAAATATTGTAATCCTTCAATACATAAACATAACAATCCATCCTTAGCATCATTTATATATGATTGGAAATAATAACATAATTTCTCTTCAGTTTCACTAAAATATGGCGATAATATTTCAGAAATATGTATAACTTTCAATTGTAATAATTTTTTTGTACCTTTAATATTAACTTTATCCTGTAATGATTTATACCAATTAATAAATCTACAACCAGCTGAATCACCATAAATTAAAATATTATTAGAACTCTCAATGCCATAAATATCATACAAATTGCGATAGTCATATAATGAAATTATAATCTGCGATAACTCCTCAAAACCTAATGTCGATATACCATCCAATGCTGATGATACACTATTGTACACCAATGTACATTCATCATCCTCAGATCTCTCGATCTTATCTATATAAATCATTATATATATAGTAAAATGATCGTTGAATGAAATGTTGTCAACTAGGTGTCCATCCTGTAGACAACTCCTTCACCTGAGGTCCAATCCAACTCTCCTTCCACTCGCCGTGGAGGCTCTCCAACTGAGGTTACATCCTCGCATTCTCTTGCAGAGAGCTCTTCTAATTCACTCCCCGTAGACGGTAATGCCACTCCCGGAGATCGTGGCGATGATGAAGGTAGTGATTGGACCTCGGGTGGAATACCTGGAAGCGATCTGCGGGAGCTGGAAGGGGAAGTAAATAGAAGAGCTGTCTGCAAGACGAAGAGAGTAGTATTGGGCCTCAGGTGGAATAGATAACAGTTTGCTCAGCGTGTTCGCTTAATGTGTGTGGATACTTACCGTAATTTGTATGTATGAATGTATTGGTTAATGTTGCGATGCTATTAATGGTATTGAAGACATTATTTATGTATTCCTTGTTGAGGAATTTGAGGTTTAAAAGATTAATTTGGGGTGTGTCGTTAGAATCATGATCAAGTAGACAGATTATGATCCATTCGAATATGGATTTACGGAGTAATTCATTTGGATTATTAATAATTGGATTAAAATATAAATTTAATAAATTTAAATTAAGATTCATAATTTATTGTTTATCTATCGTAGGTAATTTAATAAAACCTTCACCCTCTATATATTCATCACCGTCTTCTTTAATCAAAGGTTCAAAATCTGGTTCATGTTCACTTGCAGTTAATGTTTCCATATCATCTGGTGGTGGTATGACTCTATCAAATAAATATTTAGTATCTTTTGATATCCTTATATCAGACTCCAATCTATTAAATACACCATGTGGTAATGGCTTATAACCCAATCTTATATGATCACGCCATATATGTATCAAACCCAAATCATGTATAAAACGATACCTAAATGGATAATGGACTCTCAATACCTGTATCTGATCATATATCTTATATAATATACGACCCAAACGTAAACCCTAAAATATATTATATATGCGAGGAGCATAACGAATAACAGTATCAATACAAGTCATATTCAACTCTCCTTCCACTCGAGGTTACCTCTACCAATGGTCTTTCAGACAGCTTCTCTATTTACTTCCCCCTCCGCTTCCCTGAGATCAGCTACGAGTATTCCACTTGAGGTCCAGTGACTATACTTCCGCCACGATCTCCGGGAGTGGCTTTACCGTTTACGGGGAGTGAATTGGAAGAGCTGACGGCAGGACCTACGGTGGAGGCGAGTGGAACAGAGTTGGATTGGACTTCGGGTGGAGGCGAGTGGGAATAGTGGCGGTATAACCTTGGGTTGATGATATCTGGTTCGCTTGAGGTAACTAACTTGTATTTCTTCGGGTTTACCGAATTTGGCAACGGTGATGGTTTTGGGAATTGTGAGTTCTGGTGGTAGACAGATGATGGGATGTCCACGATAATTGATGAACCATATTATTCCATTGAAAAATTTTGCCCATGTGAATTTGAGGTATTTAAGTCCATCACCCCAATTAAATCCGATATGATCCATGATAGGTCTTCTTAACCAATGCTCTTTAGCATCAATATCACCTTCTCTAAATTGTTTTATAAATAGTCCTAATGGCATTCCCCAAAATTCATTAGGCCAAAATTCGTTCTCTGGTACCCTCCAACTACTTTTTAATATATTAAATGTTATAGGCTCAAATTCTTCACCCTTGCGAAATAAATCGTAATTGTAATCGTAATATATATCCTACAAGAAATAAAATTTTAATATACTTCAATGTCTACTAATTCACCTCCACCTGAGGTCCAATCCAACTCTTTTCGTCCTGCCGTCAGCTCTTCTAATTACCTATCTCTAAAGAGTAAAGCCACTCCCATAGATCGTGGCTGAAGTGTAGTCATTGGAACTCAGGTGGAGACCTCTAGTGGATGTGGAATACCTGGATGCGATCTACGGGAGCTGGAGGGGGAAGTAAATAGAAGAGCTGTCTGCAAGACGACCTCAGGTGGAACGGCGAGTAGAAGGTCTCAGGTAGAATAGAGTTGATATGTTGTTAAACATACATTAAATAGTATCATGGCTTGAATGACTTGTTCGAATGACCAGTGATAGAAAGCATAGTGGTGTCCACCTTCTAATTCAGCTCGAGTATTTCTTTTGATGAGTGGACAAGTATTTGAGAATTTATTATGATTGAGTATTTCATTGACGATTTTTTTTAGTACATCTGTACGTATACTGACTTTGTTGGTAGGTTCTGGTAACTTTTGAGGATTACGGAATATGAGAGAATCTAATAGACGATCTCGTTCATCAAATAGATAATTCAATATAATATCACTTGCCTCATTAGCACGTCTCTTGGCATCAATTGTATATTCGTTCTCTTCATCACCTTCAACATCACCTTTATTTAAACCCGTACTAGATAATCTCTTTATACCATGAAATAAATCCCATTGTCGCAATTTACTAACTATCGTATTCATCGGTACTATTATAGATATGAAATATTATACTACTCATTACATATAAAGTCATAGCCTTGTAGATAACTCTTCCATCTGAAGTCATCTTTTCCATTGCATGGAGCTCTCCACTCGAGGTCAGTCCTGCCGTCAGCTCTTCTATTTACTTCCCCTCGGATTCCCGTAGATCATCTTCGGTATTTTGTTAACCCGGAAGAACGTAAATGTTAACCCATAAGAACAGCAAAATCTACCCGGAGGAACAAAAAAAGTACAACTCGGGAGAACAGGAAGGTATGGATGTAACCTCGAGTGGACTACCCGTAGCTGATCTCAGGGAAGCGGAGGGGAAGTAAATAGAAAAGCTGACGGCAGGAATGTAACCTCAGGTGTAGAGGATAAGAACTATCATGTATAAAAGTTCAGTTGATTGAATTGTCTATTGTTTAGATAACTTACTAGTTTCTCTATCAATTCGTTTACGCTTTTCGATGTATTGATTTATTGGGAATTGTATGGATTTAAGTAATTTATTGGAATATTTTATATCATCATGTGTAAAATTAATATTCCTTTGTGTTAATTTCTGATGATATTTATGATAAAGTGATTTAGATTTCTCAAATAAATCAATTAAATCCAATAAATAATTAAGATCCCTACCCAATGGATATCCCTGTAAACACTCATATTCATCATCTTCCTCAAATATAAAACTATAATCAATATCATAATCATTAAAACGATCCTATAAAATATATATTATACATCAACTATAATCATATCCCTTCATCCTAAAACTCTACTCAAGGTCCAATCCAACTTTGTTCATCCTGCCGTCAGCTTCTCTATTTACCTCCCCTCGGATTCCCGTAGATCATCCTCGGTATGTCTACCCGGAAGAACGAAGATAATCAACCCCTAAGAACAGGAATTCTACCCGGAGGAACAGACCTCAAGTGGAATACCCGAGAGCGATCTACGGGAGCTTGAGGGGGAAATAAATAGAGAAGCTGTCTGCAAGACGACCTCAGGTGGAACGTCTATTGGAATACATGGTGGAGTAGGATGAGATGTATGATTTCGAGTAAGAATAGAGTGAATGGTTGACATACCTTATGGATTATAAGTCCCATTAGTAACCTCCTCATGCAATCGGAGACATTGAATATGGTACCTTGATCAAATAGTTTCTTTATGAATATTGAGGTGAATTTACGAATATCTTCTACATGTTTAATATCTTTATCCATTATTAGATCACTTTCTGCTACAGGTTGATCATCAATTTCCCATTGATGTATAACAGGCCTGGATACTTTGTTTTCATCACTGAAAGATCCATCCGAAACTTCATCCTCTATAGATTTATCCTCAAATTCATCATTTATGTGTTCAACATTTTCTTTTGTTGAAGATTCTTCATCGCCTAGATCAGTTCCGGATGTTGAAGGCTTGGACACAGATTCATGCGTAGAATGTAGAGAAGATCCATCAAAGACATCATTATCATCATCAGATGTTAATGGCTTGTTTTCATCATTTCTTGGTCCCTTTTCATCGTTACCGTATCCATTTTTATAACCACGTTCACTCCACAGATGTGTAGAATGTCTACCATGCGATGAGGTAATGATATATGCATCAATTGTAACAATTATATAAAAATAAAAATACATTAGTCATTTTTAAATACAAATTTGAATTAAATTTTAAATTTTATAAATTATTAATCCACACACTAAGTGGATCCTATTTCTCCGCGGTGTTTGAACCTCTGATGTATATACAAAGCCAGACATATAGTGGATGAACCTACGACCTTCCGAACTGTAATCTCTTCATCTATAAATATATAACCGAGTAATATTGTCATGAATGGTCTCAACATATGAAATAATGCGACAGTAGTAGCACCCAATACCTAATCATTGTTATAAAAACCCTTTAAAGAAATAAAACATACAGTCAATGAATATATCTGTATACGCCATCCCAAATATATTATAGCCAATACAGAATATATAACACATATTATGTGCTCAACTGTAAATTAAGAATGAATATAAATCGAAATATAAGTCTCGCCATCCTTATTTCCCATTGAGTGGAGGTCCTCCACCTGATGTTACCTCTCCTTTCCCACTCGCCGTGGTGGCTTCTTCTATTTACTTCCCCCTTCGCTTCCCTGAGATCAGCTGCGGGTTCCACTTGAGGTTACATCACTACACTTCCGCCACGATCTCTGGGAGTGGCTGTACTCTTTAGAGATAGGTAATTAAAGGAGCTGACGGCAGGATGAAGAAAGTTGGATTGGACCTCGGGTGGAAAGGTCTCCACAATAGTTGTGGGACCGATGGTATAGAATGTTCACTAAGTTGGTGTATAAACTAACGCTCAACATCGAGTAGTGTGAGTATATCTCCTAATAGTGAGTCTTCGGAGTTGTAAACTGTGATGATAATTGCAGCAGGTAGTGCAACAAGAATTGAAAATGCGATTTGATTTTTAAGTAATACGGATCTTTCAAATTTTTGACTAGCCAATTTTAGCAGAACAACCTGAAAATATAATCAAATGTTAAATTAACAGCATTTTAATCTAAATCGACACCGATGTGTTCCATATTTACACCATTTCGTCTGAGGTATAATCCACCTCTCTTAGTCTTGCAGACAGCCTTCTCTATTTGCTTCCCCGTAAACGGTATAGCCACTCCCAGAGATCGTGGCATTGAAGAAGGTATGGAATGGACCTCGAGTGGAACCCGCAGCTGATCTCAGGGAAGCGGAGGGAGAACTAAATAGAGAAGCTGACGGCAGGACGACCTCAGGTAGAGGTGAATGTAGATGATGGGCCTTATTGTGTATACAGATGTCACTCATTCTTCACTAAAACCAACTTGTAATGATTTTGTGATGGGTACCATGAAGAGAAGTAGATAAGTGAATCCGGTTGTTGCTGTAGGGTGTTTGTGATAAAGAGTACCAAAGATACCATTGAAATTATGTGATAAGTCAAGACCAAAATATACACCGAAAAGTGCCAAAATTAGTGCAAAAACTGTATACTTGGTGATGGCTTCTAGTTGAACGTAATGTGATAACAGTGCTGTTAGCAGCGGTATACCGGGCGTTATAATGGCTATAGTTGATGCCTCTAGTGAAGTGATGACAAACGGTAATATAGACTGTCTAAGAGCACCACAAATACAGCCAGCCGACATTATCCAATTGATATCATCATTATAATCATTGGATAACTCTATGATATTTATGTCTTTCCATTCTTTACCTTCAAATATCATATTACTGTACATCAGAATGGTCAATAAAACAATTGATGCCAATGATCTGAGGAATATAAACGACTCTGCTGTACCTCCTTCGAGCATGAAATATCTAATTACAACCGCATTCCCTAAACGGAAATTCGGATAATAAATTTATAAATACATACCGGAGTATAATAAAATGGTTATGAACATCAAAATATTAGCAAATATAGTAGATCTTGTGCTTATATTCTCCACATTATTATTCTCGCAATACTCACAGGGTGTTGATGTATCACCCAAGCATACACATCTATCACAAGACTCCTCATCCAATACACCCTCATATAATCTTACCATTCTATATATTATAAATCTACATGTTATTATGTTTTAACTCAATTCTCATCGGCTTAGATATACCAATCACCACACAAAGTTGAGAAGAGATGTCTATTACAGTATGTATTAATATCCATTAGATATTAACCAGTTTATTACTTAAATAATACCTTAAATATTTATTTTAATCTATCAATCATTATATACTCGAACCAATTATATCTCTACTCCACTCGAGGTCCAATCCAACTCTCTTCCACTCTTCGTTCCACCTAAGGTCCAATCTACCTCTTCTTCCACTCTTCGTTCCACCTGAGGTCGTCTTGCAGACAGCTCCTCTATTTACTTATCTCTAAAGAGTAAAGCCACTCCCGGAGATCGTGGCAGTGTCAACCCCTAAGAACGGAAATATGTCTACCCGGAGTAACAAAAAAGTTTAACTCGGAAGAACAGGCCTCAACTATAGAAGATGTAACCTCAGGTGGAACCCGAAAGTGATCTATGGGAACTTGAGGGATAACTAATTAAAAGAAGCCACCACGGCGAGTGGAAGAGGTGAAGGTAGTGATTGATCATCCATCATGGGAATGATGGAAGATGGTGCTAAGGATATGTTGGATGTAACCTCAAGTGGAATACCCGTAGCTGATCTCAGGGAAGCGGAGGGACAACTAAATAGAGAAGGCCACCACGGCGAGTGGAACGACCTCAAGTGGAGAGCTGACGGGATGACTAAAGAAGTTAATATGTATTATATAATAATAATGTAATAATTTTGAATATATTTAATATGTTTATTTTTTGGTGAATATTTCATCTTCATCATCATCTAAATCATTTATGGGTGGTATTTTTTGATAATGATTGAAGAGTGGTTTTTTTTTCATAAAGAGATACAAGAGATATAATAGGTATAGCATGATTATTATAAATGAACTTAATATTAATAATGATGTAATGATTCTGATTGTTTTTGATGTATTTTGATTGGTTGATATTAATTGATATGAATTTGATGTAGTTTTATTATTATTATCATCATCACCTGTAGTAATTATTATATTATTTTTCCTTGTAATTCTAAATTATTATTTATTTGATTGGTTATAAAGAATTTAGATAATAAAGTTGTTTTTGTTGGTGTAGGTATATTATTTATATCTTGTAATAGATTAATTAATGTAGTTTGATATTCTATATTTAATGGTGATGTATTGGATAGATTAATAACAACCCATTGATTATTTACAAAATAATATAGGCTATAATATTTATATTGATTACAAGTAATTATTAATGTTGGTACTATTTCAATACCTTTTTCATAATTATTATAGAAGATATAACATTCTCTTAATAAATCTAAATATAATCTAACTTGTGGACCAAGATGAAATTCTAATAATAATGTTCTTATAATTTGTCCATCATTAGATTTTATAATAAAATATGTAAATGTTAATAAGTTACCTAATTTATTAACACTTATTCTACGTGGACTTATTGTACCTTCAGGTTTATATATTTTTGATATTAATACTTTACTTGTATCTAATATCATTAATTTACCTGATAATATATCTAATAATCTCATGATATCATTATTATTATAACATCTTTTTATCAACGCATTATATTTCCATTCGATTAATAATTGTTTATTAACTGGTATTATATTTGGATAATATTCTAATTTAGATTTTAATCGTTCTCTTTCTATAAATAAAGTACATACATTAGCTACATTATGTATATCATTCATTCTTATCCATAAATTATCATCATCTAATCTTTTAAACCATAATCTTGAAGTCCTCATTGAATCATCAGGATAATCTTCACAACATATTAATATTGGTCCTCTAATATTTATATCATCTTCAAAGAAGACGAAAATAAATTTAAGACCACTAGTTTCTTCAGTAATAATACCATTTTGTTCATTACCATTATAAGTAAATTTATATAACCTCTCATTATTATATGGTAATGTATGTCTTTTTACAATATAACCTTCAAATAACACATCTGTTTCTGTAACTTCTACATCACCCATATCATTATCATCATTACATAATTTATAATATTTAGGATCAGAACATGTACCTATAACTTGTAATTTTATCTCACAATTCATTTTCATCTAAATAATCTACTAATACACAAATATTAATTACATAAACTTTATCAATAACAATTTGTACTTTATATTATTATAACCCTCAATGACACCACCTATAACACTCCATCTAAATTATATAAAACATGGCATATTGTCTATATACTCCCCCATTTAAATTAAATTATTCAATAATTTATATAATAGTATAGGGTAGATCCAAAATATAAAGAAAATATTAATATTACAAAGTAAATACCATTTATAATAACTAAATGATGTATTTTATAACATAATTCATTAGAATATTCATATAATTTATGCAATATGCAATAAATAATATACTCAATTCAATATACACCAATGTGGTGTAGACAATTTTATAACATATACACATGAGGTTACATCATTATCTTCACCACCTGAGATCCTATCATTGTCTTGCAGACAGCTCCTCCAATTACTTCCCCTTCCAGCTCCCGTAGATCGCTTCCAGGTATTCCACTTGAGGTTACATCCAACACGATCTTAGCACCATCTTCCATCATTCCCATGATGGATGATCCATCACTACCTTCGCTAGGGGTGTTATGACGTTAATTTTTACAATAGGATAAATGATAAAAAACACCATATAGGTAGGGTTGTAAGATGATAAACACCATTTACCCTACTTGAAATTTTATTGATATATTATCATACATTTATAATGATACAATTTAATGATAATGTAAAGTATGTATTATAATTTATATGTATAATAATCAAATTATAAACTCATGTCTTTCAATAGCGCATTAATACACACAATACATTCCCATAACTTACCAAGCATTAATCCCATCAACAAAGGAATTTGTTAATAATTCAGTCATAACATCAATTAAAATAGTCTACCTTCAGCTATACATAATTCTACATGTAATACATCCATGGTATAAATTAGACACCACAATTATGTGAATAAATTCAAGTAGAAAATTAGAATGCATGTTTAAACTTTATCTCTATAATTTTATAAAATAATTAAATAAAATAATATTTTATATATTTTTTACATGATTGTTTAAATTACATCAGTTGTATCTTATATAATTTTAAAGGTCAAGTAGTAATATTGGTCTATGTAAACTTAATAAAATTTTTAATATGCAAACATCAATGATATCTGGATATTTAAAGCTATTTAATTATACTCTAATGTTATACATCGTCTGAAGATGGTCCATGGTATTAATCAACTGGTAAAAGAGTCATCAAACAATGATTCTGTACAAGATATTCATCGATTAAAGAAAAGGAATAGTGATGATATTTCATCAAATAACGAAGAAGATATGAAGTTAAAACAGATGTGTAATGTATTGCTATCAATTGACTTTAATTTAACAATGGGTTGGTCAAGTATAATTGACAATAATGGTATTGATGTCAGATTAGATGTAAAAAAATACACTAATGATGGATATATTTGGTATTCCCTTAAATCTCAAACTGGGATTATATTTAAGAAATTGAAATTATCAGTTGTTACTGATCAAGATATAATTCTTAATGAAGCTACAGAGCTTTACCTATTTCATGATGATGTTGATAGACATGGGAAATCACAACCTATCCTTATAGGAACTATGGATAAGGATGGAGTATATTCTTATTATAAGAAGGATTCATCTGGGAAATGGACAAAAGACTCTGATTTGAATGGATTATCAGCATATAATGCTGATGGACAAAACAGTAAATTTAATGATAAAATCACTGAAATCTTGAAATCATCTCATTCAAATCAAGAAGATAATGAATTTAAAACTAATGGTAGAAACTGTAATGAAGATGATGGAGTTGATGATACAGGCCAAAGACGCATAGATCATCATAGCTCAGTAACAGAAATTTACAAACCATCAGGTGGATCCAGTTTCCATAGTATACCAATTACTCGTAAACCCGGAAGTGGATCAATAATCGCAATGAGTGATGTTGATGATAAAGGAGATGATTATAAATCCAAAAACACAAATAAATTTTGGAAAGTTTTAGGTGTAATAATAACGATATTCATAATAGGAGGAGGGAGTATGTATGTGGTAGACCGTTGTAAATCATTCAAACCGGCACTCAAAAAAAATAACGCATAAAAAATAACAAAAAATATTCGATCCAGAAGAACAAACGTCTACCTGAGGTTACAACCACCGTTGTCTTGCAGACAGCTCCTCTATTTAGTTATCCCTTCGCTTCCCTGAGATCAGCCACGGGTTCCACATGAGGTTACATCCTCATTACATTCATGTTCCTCCGGGTATAATTCCTGTTCTTCGGGGTTGAACATCCTTCGTTCTTCCGGGTTAACATTCTTTGTTCCTCCGGGTTAACATCGCCACGATCTCTGGGAGTGGCTTTACTCTTTAGAGATAGATAATTGGAAGAAGCCTCCACGGCGAGTGGAAGACAAATATGTTATTTGATGTGGAATACTCACTACTTATTTAATAACTTTTAATATGTATAATATTTAAAATATTTATAATATTATTTGATATTTAGTATTATATCGATGATATCTTCGGTTAGACCTCTGGTATTATGTCTGATGAGATATGGTCGACTACTTCTGTGATTTTCAATTAGTTCGACGAATACATTTGTGAGGAAAGTGAAAAAGAGCATAGATCCGGCATTTATGAATGTAACTATATCTATCATTGTGTTGGAATATTTCATAACATCATCTGGTATCATCATCTCATTACTATTGCCATCTTTCTTCTTTTGTTTATTGAAATAGGCTATAGCAGCATGTATAGATTTCATTGTTCTAGTTAATGTAATACCGAATCCATGAGTTGAAAAGATGATAATAGCACAAATGATTGGTACTAGTCTTGAATATTCATGATTATTCCATGTCATTATTACAAGTGATATTAATGATCCATGAACAAATAAGAGTAAGAGGATGAATTTTATATCTTTAGAGAATAAAAATTTGAAATGTGATTCATTATCCTTTTTATCCTTCTCATCTAACTCTTCATTTATTGTTGATCCTATAGTTCTACCATTCAAATCGCTATATGCATATAATACAGATCCTAATAATTTCATTGGTCTTGATATATTCAAACAGAATGGTACTACACATGGATAATAGAAATAAATCGTACTATATGATAGACTGAACATAATTATACGCCAATAGAAATGTTTCATATATGGGAATACCTTTTTAATTTGTTCCCATTTAGACAATTCCCTCTCTGTAGTCGGGCCAGACCCAGTACTTCCAGAGGATTGATCCGATAATGCATCCTTATTTTCAGGATCGCAATTAGTTTTACATTCAATATATAATACAAATGCCCATATAGCAGCAATATATGATATCACCGAGTGTGTAGAATGGCATAAGAATACAACACGTCTACATTGTAATATAGTTTCAGTACCTATAGCCTTCTCCAATATACCCTGTAATGTACCTAATACTATACGAGCTACCGATGAACCAACATATAATCCAGAAAATACCCAATATAATAAATATTTATTGGTCATATATGTCGCTGTAAAAATTAATATGAAGATGAAACAATAAATAGACGATAATTCCAACAATATATCCACCTTCATTACATTAAGAATAACACCTGAGGTCCAATAAACTCTCTTCATCCTGCCGTCAGCTCTTCCATTTACCTATCTCTAAAGAGTATAGCCACTCCCGGAGATTGTGGCGGAAGTGAAGGTAGTGAGAATGTAACCTCGAGTGGAGAACCCGTAGCTGATCTCAGGGAAGCGGAGGGATAGGTAAATAGAGAAGCCACCACGGCGAGTGGAACAGAGGATTGGACCTCAAGTGGAACCTGGAAGCGATCTACGGGAGCTGGAAGGGGAAGTAAATAGAGGCACCACGCCTAGTGGCAAGACGACCTAGGTGGAACAGCGAGTGGAAAGGAACGACATCAACTGTAACGCCTAATGGCAACATCAGAATGAAGATTTCAGATGGAATGGGAGTGAAAGAGTAGTCGATTGAGTCCAAAATTGATCATTCATAGGTGATTTAAGGTGGAAAACTGACGTTAGGAATAAAATCGAGTGGAACACTTGGTGAAAATGGAAAAAAAATAGATAATAGACCTCAAGTGGATTTTTTAGTTGAAATGAAAGTGGATTTTAGCGTGTGAGATGGACAATAGGTTGATATTAAACTTACTTGCTTGTGAGAGTATTGGTACGATGAATCCATTACAGAAGTATAGCAATATGAAGAGTAATTTGGCTAAATTTCCGTTCAATAACAGTGCAATAATGCCATGTAACAGGTGTAGAGTAGCTATTGCAAATGCGATGATAGAAAGGTGACTTGGTTGATATGATATGAAGAATGTTGAGAGTGCGTATGCGATAGTTCTTCCTATATAATAAGCGATGGAGCATTTACTGGAGAAATTTTCACAGTTGAATATTATAGGCGTTAATAAAGTTGTATTTAGATTTAAAGAACCGGCTAAGCCAACAAGTAACAACAAATATCTATGCCTTCTAGATCTTTCAGATTTCGCCTTTAAAAATGCATCCTCTTCAGCTACAGTCTTCTTCTTTATGATATTAGACCGTAGCCTATGCGATGTTACTCTCATTTTCTTGAGGATATGCTCATTTATATAATACTACATTTAAATTTAACATAATTTACTACCATTTTATAATTTTAATTGAAAGTTAAACATTAAAACAAGACAAATATTATTTATTTTACATTTAAACATTAGATTCTATAGATTTTCATATAGAAAACAGAGATTTCAGTGTATTTTTCACACTTCTATTTACACATATTTACAAACTACATAAATACTACATTAAACATACTTAATACTACATAATTCCATTCGTGTATATGGAATTTTGTAGTAGAATCAATACATTTATTAGAAGCCGGCTATTTTCCATAATTCATCCACCCCAATCACCCCATGGGTACCGCCTTGAACCATAATCATTAATAATCTATCTCATCCCCTTTACACATTTCCTATATTCACATCGATTTGTAATATCCAATCGTTAATTCATCGTCCATCATAGTCATCTTCATTCCATCATTGGATATTATTATCCATTGTCTTTCGTCTTCATTGGTACCCACTAAACTTCACTCATCAATCTCGTAGTCTACGCCATCTTCCACCCTCGTTTTCGTAAAATCCTCATTGTTATAATATTTTAATCAATGTTCCAGTGTTAGTTATCATCCTTTTGGTAGATTTCAAATTCCACTTGTCTATATCAGAGGCCATCATATTCATTACCCCAACAAATCAAAGGAACTACTATCCATCAAATATTGGAATCTAACATCTGTTCTCAATTCACATTTTAGCCTCAAGTTATATCCTAGTCACATTCCTACTCACCACCTGAAGTTACAATCCTACTCTTCATTCCACTAGGCGTGGCGCCTCCTCTATTTACCTTCCCCTTCCAGCTCCCGTAGATCGCTTCCAGGTTCCACTTGAGGTCTATTAACTATATCACGTTCTTCCGGGTTAACATTCTCTGTTCCTCCGGGTTGACACTGCCACGATCTCCGGGAGTGGCTTTACTCTTTAGAGATAGATAATTGGAAGAAGCCTCCACGGCGAGTGGAACACTAGATGTAAGCTCAGCTGTATATCCTTCCTCATGACGACCTTGAGTGTAAGTACAAGGACCAAGTCGTGCAAAAATATGTATATCCTACATACTGTAACTGAATCTAAGCTTTGCTTTATAATGTTCCCTTTGAATTTTGAATGTCTAGTTTCACCGTAACTCTGTAATTATCTATTAAATTTAATGAATAATAGTTTTAAATAACATAATAATGATATTACAACCTAATGATAATAATATTAATAATATTATTATAGTATACCTAGAGATATAATATGTTAGATTAATGTGTAGTGAATTCTTAGTACAAAATTACACTTTATTATATAATTTTAATATTATACATATATAAATCAAATACTATAGATTAAAGTATATGTTACACATTATTAATTACCCATAATTATTCTGTCTATATCCAGTTATAAGTAACTTTGTAAATTAAGAACACCACAATTGTGGTGCACCCCATTTTTGTAAAAATTAATGGTAGGATTATTTATAGGACTAATCAAATAATCATGTATACTATTAAATTGGATAATTTGAGATTATATCTAACATATATGATAATAATAAAGTGATTTTACAAATTTTAAATAATGGTGATTGATTGAGTTATGTGGTGAATAATGAATATTGACATTCCTATAACCCAGATTTTACATTATGGTCCAGGTAGGACTTGGAAGAGGAAATATATCAATGATACTGATCAAGAAGATGAAAGTGCTAATTTGTATAAACTCTAATATTTAGTATAGTTATATACCATACCATACATTATACTTATCCTCAGACATGAAGTGAAATCACTATCTTCCTTCCACCTGAGGTCCAATCTACCTCACCTTGTCTTGCAGACAGCTTCCTTATTTACCTCTCCCTTCGCTTCCCTGAGATCAGCTGCGGGTTCCACTCGAGGTCTAGTACTACACTTCATTCCACTTGAGGTTACATTCAACACATCCTTAGCATCATCTTCCATCATTCCCATGATGGATGATCCATCACTATCCTCCTCTTCACCACGATCTCCGGGAGTGGCTATACTCTTTAGAGGGAGGTAATTGGAAGAAGCCTCCACGGCAGTGGGAAAAGAGTTGGATTGGACCTCGGTGGATTCGAGTATATTTAGATTGGTGTTTCTAGATCGAAGTTTTGTTCATTGGTGGTATTGAATTGTAAAAAGTGTATGGGTCTATGAATGGGGTCATAGAATGTTTTGGGTACATCGATATGTAATTGGTATTGTAGGTGTGATGAGTGTTTAGCACCCATGAAGTTATAATTCCAGATATTATCATTGGGTACAAGGAAATATCCATTATATGTATCGGATATGAGTATTTGTATATCTGAAAGTAGATTTTTAGTATTAATATTATCATCTTTGGGTAGATTTAATGTATTTAATTTATATCCAGATATAGATACAGAGCCAGGTGTAAATGTACAAGTACATAATAATAAATCTTCATTATTATAATTTTTTATTATCCTAGTATGTAATTCCAATGCCTGTAATGATATCATACCATCATTAGGCCTAGTAAATAACCAACCAATAGGAACCAAACTCTCCAATGATTCATGCCTAGGTATCATCCTAGGTAACTCAACACTCTTATAATTACCAACCTGCGGTACCAATACCATACATAATACCCTATATATATCATCATCTACTTCTCCATATGTTGTTCCACTTGAGGTCTTTCCACTCGCCGTGGAGGCCTCTCTATTTAGCTCCCCTTCCAGCTCCCGTAGATCGCTTCCAGGTTTTCCACTTCCACTTGAGGTTATATCTACTACACCTTCTTCACCGCCACGATCTCCGGGAGTGGCTATACTCTTTAGAGATAGGTAATTAGGAGAGCTGACGGCAGGATGGACCTCAGGTGGAGAGGCGCCACGCCCAGTGGAAGTGGTAGGACCTCGAGTGGAGGGCAATCCATAAAGATATACGGCGATTTGAGTTCTAAGATCGGCGATATTGATGAGTGTTTTGAGTAGATTTTGTGGTAATATAATGGTGGTATCGGCATTAACATTGGTGACGTATAGATGTTTGAATCTAAGATGTAGTGTACTAGAAGATATGAATCTATTTCTCCAATCGGTTTTTGAAGAGAATACTTTTTGTTCATGTGGTGATTGTGTAGTAACAATAATTTCATCACCATGTACATTAACAGTTTTAGTGGTAACAATTTTATTAGCTTCATTTAATTGTTGTTCAATTTCTTGTTTTTGTAGATCAGGTGGTATAACATCCATACCAAGTATAATATCTCTAATTTCAGTTTGTGTTAATGATGTAACATTAATACCATTCCTTTTAGCATAATCATTTAATATAATATCTTTTAATGATACTTCACAATTAATCCATTCATTATCAGTAAGATTAGGCCATATATGATGTGATAATGTAATTGTAGTTTTATTAGGTTTAAGTATAATTTTACTACGTTCACAATTAACATGTAATGAACGTAATATAAGAATTAATCTAGAAAATGCTGTATAACTACTTATATTTTTTAACCAATCATCATATAAATTAAATAATATCATACCAGGTTGTGTAGCTTTTAATATTAAATCACCAAATTTTTCTAATTTCATAATAGATTGAAATGGTAATTGTAATTCACTACCTTTAATAACAATATTAGGAAAATCCAATAAATGTACTTCTAATGGATCTAACATACCTCTTCTAGTAACTATAATTTGTTTAGGTTGTTCTTCAACTGGTAATGATCTAATTAATGATGCAACTTCTTCAGCTGTTTTCCATTTAGCTAATTGTGATAAACGTTTTTGTCCAGCCCATACTGATGTATGTATAATTTTTAAAAATAATTGTCCTGTCTTTGGATTAAATATAAATATAGCACCATTTACTGGTTTTGTTGTTAAATTACCTTCAAATGTTTTATGTATAGTTACTCTATATACATTTGTATCATCTACAAACCATATTGTCTGTGAACCAAATAATTCACCAAAATTTTGTGAATTTAAATAAGGTTCTGTTGGTTCTGATGAATATAATTGTAAACCTTTCCTTATCCTCTCTCTTAATACAAATAATGCAGGATTCGCTTTCATTATCTTATTCATACCCCTTAATAATAAATCTTTTATACCTGGAAACCAATAACCATAACCACTATGTAAATTATATGCCAAATCTACACCCAATAAACAACCCGTAGGACATGGATATATCGACATACTATCCGTAGTATAATCCAAAAATTTCGCCCTACAATAACGCTCTATATCATGACTGTCATAATCACCCCAACGTAATTGAACATCTATCCAATACTTTGATGAAGTTATCAATCCACTCGAAGTCCTGTCTCTATCATTCGTCGTCCTTCCGTCAGCTCCACCACTTGAGGTCCTGCCGTCAGCTCTTCTATTTACTTCCCCTTCCAGCTCCCGTAGATCGCTTCCAGGTTTTCCACTTGAGGTTACATCCTTACTACCTCTACCATCGCCACGATCTCCGGGAGTGGCATCACCCTTTTGGGATAGGTAATTGGAAGAGCCACCACGGCGAGTGGGATCAATGGTTGTAACCTCGGTGGAGGCATCAGTAAGTAATGAGGGTTTGAATAGATTCCATTTATAATTTGAGAGTAGTAGTATATCTGCGCAAGACGAGTTCATTTTATATGATTTTCTGGGGTGGATAGTTTCTTTTTGTACGGTATCGATATTGAGTGTATCTAATTCTTGATCTAATATTTGGCATATATCCATAACGATAGATTCATGTATTTTTTGCCATAGATGTGCACGGAACATTTGTATGAGTGATATTTTAAGTGTAGGTATTTTACCATGCATAAATATACCAGTAAGATCTAATTGTACTTGGAAACCAACATATACATTAGCTCTATTAATAGTAGGACTCCACCATAATGTAAATCTTCTATTAGGTATTTGATTTAAACCAGATCTTTGTGCATTAGTTAATTTTCTATATTTCATACTTTCTTCAAAACCACTAGATTTTTCCCAAAATAAACCTTCCCATGTATTAAAATATGTACCTTTAAATAATGTATGTTCTAATATACCTTCAACACCACCTAATGCTTGTATCATATCAGTTCTATAATTATTTAAATTCCATAATTTACCATCATGTTTTTGATGTGTCCACCAAAATGGATTAGATTTTAATATTTGATATTGTTTAAATTCTTGTCTTATTCTCCAACCTTTATCATATGCTAATGTATGTCTATCTTTTTGAAATAATGTATTTATCCTAGGTATACCACGATCCCATGAATCTTCTAAATCTTCTAATGTTAATCTTCTATTTTGTAATTGTGCTTCATTTCTTTTTAATGAATATTCTGCCCATACACGTTTTGATTCTATAAATTCACTTTCCCATGATTGTATATAACGATATAAATTTGGTATTAATTGATCATTTTCATGTGACATACCAGAACGAAAATGTGTTATACCAACATCTGTTTGTTTACTATATTTTAAATCCGATTGTGGTATTAATATATGTCCCATTGATAACATACCTAAACCACCTAATTCTTTTGGTGTATAAAATACTACTGGTGGAAATCTAGATGGCATTTTACTATTCAAACCAATTTTTATTCTAGTTTGTATTTTATTCTCACATTTTACTAATAAATCTAATAATTCATTTGTATGTATAACAGCTTCACGATAATATGTCATCATACCTATCAATGTTGTATTCCATTTATTAGCTATCTTTGTAAATGTTGTACCACCACTAGACATCAATATCTGACGTACCCTATTCTCAAATCTACTCATACTCTCATCATCCACACGCAAATAAGCTATCGCACTCAACTCTTTAGTACGTTCATTCTGTAAACGCCAACATCCATCCATCAATATACCCGTATATGATTGACCACCTGATGTCCAATCCCTATCTTTCGTCGTCCTGCCGTCTCCACTTGAGGTCTTTCCACTAGGCGTGGTGCCTCTTCTATTTACTTCCCCTTCCAGCTCCCGTAGATCGCTTCCAGGTTTTCCACTTGAGGTCCTGTACTGTTCTGAAGTATTATCGCCACGATCTCCGGGAGTGGCATCACTCTTTAGAGATAGGTAATTGGAAGAGCCACCACGGCGAGTGGAATCAACCTCGAGTGGAGTGGCTGTAACTTCATGTGTATGATAGAGATTGAATTTGGGTGTGATTCTGACTTCGAATCCGCACATATTGAAGAGTAGGTTAGGATTATTGATGCTATATACGGATACAAAAGATTGTTCCCATTCTAATGTGGTGATTGATCTTGGTAATCTAGATTGTATTTCCCAGAATGTAGCACGTCCTAGATTAACATCAGATTTTATTAATCTCATTCTACAATTTTTAGGCCAACATTTTTTATTATTATATCCTACTATATTTTCATTATTAGGATCAGGATTTTCAGTTAAATAACGTTGTATTAAATCTTTAGTTTCATTATGATTAAATTTAAATAATATATAAATTTGATCTATATAACGACAATATAATCTTATTGGATGTTTAATTTCTGTATTAACATCAGTAAAACATAAAAAATCATTTGGTATATTATATGGACCTGCTAAATCTGTTGCTCTACTTAAACCTAATAATAATATATCTAATATAAGACCATAATATTGAAATACAAATGATGAAAATTGTAATCCTCTTATAAAACCATATGAATTTATATGTAACATATCTTTAAATGATAATGTTATATTATTTTTAGATGTAATATAATCTGCTATATTATGATCTACAATTAATCTTAATAAACGATTTAATAATGTTAAATCTATTTTTTCATATACTTTAATAAATTTTGATTGTAATAAGACAAGATTAGAAGATGTATTATCCCATATATTATATAAATTATTTATACCATTACAAAATTTATATACTAGTAATGGTTGTGGTTCATTATCATTAGGTTTAATCCAATTTGGAAATAAATTTCTAATATATGATTCATACCATAAATATTGTGATAAATATGAATCTGTTATCTTTTCTAATGGATCTATATTATATACTGGTATTAAATTACTATATAAATCCATAAATTCTATAGAGACTTCTTTAAATGTACGTTGTATTAATAAATGTCTTTTTATTCTACTTAATGTTTCATATGGATTATCATATGCTTGTTCTATTAAACCTAATTCTTCTCTTTGATATTGATTTAATCTACTCTTTGTTAAATAACATTCTTTAAGAGACTCTAGAGACAGGATCAACAACTTTGTATCATGTTTATAATTTAATGGTGGAAATGGTATATGTATAAATTTTCTTGATTCTAACCAATTTACAGCTGTTGTATATATAGCTACTGCTTCTTCACCTGTTATATATGGACCATCTTTTAAATAATTATGTTGTCTCTCTTGTTCATTTTTTAACCATAAACGTGTTAATCTACCCAAATTTTTTTTACATACTGTCTTATCTACTGTAGCACCTCTTTTTATCCTTTCTCTATTATAATATGCTGAATTTGTCCACCAATCTGATTTTAATTTTACATATCTAATAATAATATTTTCTATAGCTATTGGTAAATCTATTACTTTCCATGGTATATTTGCTTTCCAACATCTCCATGCTTCACTTAAATGTTGTAATATTGTTCTAGATTTATTAGCTCTTATACCTTCTGGCATCATATCTAATATATCATGCATAACAGCTGCACGTAATTCTAAATCAAAATGTGATTCTACTCTTTGTTTTGTAACAGTTTTTGCAATACCTTTTGTAACACGTCCTTCAAATTGTCTAGATAATAAATTACCTAACCAACGCTCTAATAATGGTAATATACCACGTAAAAAAAAACACCATATACGCCAATTCACTATCCAAAAACCACAACCAGGACCTTTACCTACAGGACCAGTATTAAATCTATAATATATTAAATGCTTTAAATCTTTACATAATCGTACTTGTCTCATCAATCTATATTTATATCTATACATACCAGTCAATTGCCCTACATGTGAAAATATATATTGTAAACCATCTGCTAATTGATAAGCATCTATATTACCTAATCTATATTGTACATGACTATCAACAACTAATTTTGTTAATCTTAATATCTCACGACATAAATGAAATGCATTACCAAATCGTGATTTCTTCCTCTCTTTTGTAGTTAAGGTCTTTACAGGCTTTAAATTAAAATTATAATCCAAATGTAAATAATTCAAATTCTTACGATGTATTAATAAATTCAACATATTATAACCTTGCCTACATACCTGTAAACCAACCTCTACCCAATCCAATTCAGTAGTTTGAAAAAATTTTGTACCCCTAAATACCTTAAATAAACGACGCTTCTTCATACATTTTGGTCTCTGATTATGTAAATGATTTATTACCCAACATTTCAATAATTTCTGATATGATACACGAACCTTAACAGGATATGTATTAGGAACATGCTCACGATACCATGATTGAACAATAGGTAAATCTATAGCACGACGACAATTACCACTCCTCTTATTATATGGATGAGGTGCCCAATATAATAATATACCATTAGATGTATTCTCATTCTCCAATTCTACATCATATAATAATGGATTAATATTATAAACCGGTGATATGTCGTCCAATGATATATCAACTTCACCCGAAGTTACATTCCTGTCGTTGCCACTAGCCGTGGTGGCCTCTCCATTTACTTCCCCCTCCGCTTCCCTGAGATCAGCTGCGGGTAGTCCATTTGAGGTCACAACTCGAGGTCCAGTACTATTATCCTTTCCACTCAATGTCCTTTCATTGACTTCCCAAACTTTCGTCGTCTTGCAGACAGCTTCTCCATTTACTTCCCCCTTCGCTTCCCAGAGATCAGCTACGGGTTCCACTCGAGGTCCAGTACTACACTTCATTCCACTTGAGGTTACATCCAACACATCCTTAGAACCATCTTCCATCATTCCCATGATGGATGATCCATCACAACCTTCATCACTACCCTCTCCACGATCTCCGGGAGTGGCTATACCGTTTACGGATAGGTAATTGGAAGAAGCCTCCACGGCAGTGGGAAAAGAGTTGGATTGGACCTCAGGTGGAACAGCGAGTGGAACAGAGTTGGATTGGACCTCAGGTGGATTGGATTGGACATCGGTGGAGTCGAGTGTAGGTGTATTAGAGTGTTCATGGTATTGATTTTTGATTTTATATGCTGGTAATGGGTTGATGATGGGATCATAATAGAATGTGGGTAATTCTGGATCATCATATTTGATATAAGCGCATAATTTGGTATGATATTTACTGATTGCGACTTTTCTGGGTCGATTATTATATAGATATGGGAATGCGATTTTATATTCAGTTCTAATTTGTTGTCTAATAATAAGTTTAGATATATCATTAAATTCATTCCAATCTTCATCATCTTCAACATCTCTAAAAAGTGGTTCAAATTTAGGTCCACCAGGTATAGCAATATTTAATGCTTTAGCTGTATAGAATGATTTAAGATTAAATAGATAATAATAATTATCATCTTGTATATCACTAAATAATTGTGATGCTAAACGATATAATACACCCATTTGTTCAATAGTTAAAAACCATTTTCTATAACTAGTACCATTAATATATTTATTATTATATTGTAATGGTTTATGATCATAGAACCAATCTATAACAGATTTATCTTCATCTGGATCTAATTGCATCTGTATAGATTCTAATGGTTCAATATCTAATATATTTTCACTATAATCTATTGGTGGTTCTTCATCATCAAATGGTGGGAATCTCATTCTTTTAAAATGTCTTCTATCTCTTTTTTCTCTTCTCATCATTATCCACATTGTTCCCCATTGTGCTAAAAATATAGGATCAACTACCCATGGTATTTCATCAACAAATGTAATAGCACCCGTTATATGATATAATGCTCTAACATTACGTACCTGTTCCCATGGCATAGGCATATTCTCTAATAATTTATATACAGCATGTGGTACATATTTCAATGCACCTAAATATACACGCTTATCATATCTATACTTCCTACTACTCATATCACCATGATCACGTACTACCTTCCTAATATGTTCAGGTGGCATCGGTGATGAATATGTAGCCAATGGTTGTATAGATTTTTTTATAAATCTATTAGTATTCAATTTCTGCCATTTACGAGCCTTCTCTTGTAATAATTCAAATTCACTCTTCTGTACAGGCCAATGCTGACCCTTATAACCAGGTGGAGGTAATACACCATTTATCTTAGATTCCATCATTCTATTCTATCTTATACAATTAAATAATTAATAAATCTATTAATCTATACATTGCGATATATATAATTATAATTATCTCTATCATACGTCTAAAAACATGGGGGAACAACAGCAATTCAATATATATATATTATATCAAAAATATTAACTCAATTTATTATCTAATCCTCTTGTATTGTCTTCAATTTCGATAATGCCTTCTCTTTAGCATCATCTACTAAAGATTCCGGTACCATCTGAAATCTCATACCACTCTCAGGACATATCCAACCTATCTGTACATCACCTGATTTCATAGAACCCTCATCACGACATTGAAATATTATATAACATAATTCCGATAATGCATCCTTACAAGTCAACTCCAATAAATTCAACTTCTCCAACTCTGTCTTCGCCAAATGCTTACTCTTACCTATCGCCATACCTCCATACTTATAACATGCACCACTAGGCTCTATACAATATAACTCAACTATAATTATCATTTATTATTGTATTAATATGTCAATCAAGTACCTTACATTGTCTTGTAGACAACACTACACTCGAGGTCCAATCCAACTCTGTCCCACTCGGCGTGGAGCCTTCTTCGAATTACCTCCCCGTAAACGGTAATGCCACTCCCAGAGATCGTGGCGGAAGTTTAGTGATTGGACCTCAGGTGGAACCCGCAGCTGATCTCAGGGAAGCGAAGGGGGAGGTAAATAGAGAAGCTGTCTGCAAGACGACCTCAGGTGGAGTGGAATAGAATAGAGGTGGATTAGACTTCGGGTATATAATCTATGGTTTCGTTTTTTTAACTTACATGTATCATTTGATTCTTTTCCACCTAATAATAGGGATACACCAAATGGTCTGACATGCCAATATAGTGTATAGGCATGTATGAAGAGTGATAATCGTTCAGCTAATACTCTAACTGGTGGATTAGTATCATATTCTTTAAAAAATGATTGACATTCTTCTTTAGCTCGACGTACAAGACATTGTGCATCTGGTAATAATCCAGCGACTACTACACCTATAGATTCACTGATAGCATAAATCCTCCATGAAGGTTTAGCTTGTAAAATATTTGAATATTGAGTATTATCTTTTTGTATACCACATGATACAGAATTAGCTACAAATACGATACCATCTTTACATACAACTGCAGCTGCTGTAGGAGAATCATCAACAGCCTTTGTAGCATATTCTACCTGAAATACACGACCATCTGGTGAAAATGTCGATACACTTAAATCATAACCCGCACCTATACCCGCCATAATTATATAAATTCACAATTTTAATCAACTCTTAAGATCAATTCTATTCAATGTCGTGGGGAATAATATAAATGAAATTAAAATTAATTAAATATAATTTTATTAATTTATATGAAATTATCATGTAATATTTACAACTCTATAATTATTTACATATAAATTTTCATTAGTGATCAAATTTATGCTCAAATAACATCTTCATTCCAAAAGTACGCCATCGAAAATTATAATGTCTATTTACCTTACATATACATAATAAGTCATTTCATTGTCTTCTCTACTCGAGGTCTATCCACCTGAGGTCGTCTTGCAGACAGCCTCTCTATTTACTTCCCCCTGCGCCTACCATTTGTCGGCTTCGGGTTCCACCTGAGGTTCATTAACTACATCACGTTCTTCCGGGTTAACATATTTCTTGTTCCTCCGGGTATACATTATACCGAGGATGATCTACGGGAATCCGAGGGGAAGTAAATAGAGGAAGCCACCACGGCGAGTGGATAGGATAGTAGTAATGGACCTTGAGTGTATTGTGTGGATGGTTATATGGATATTATTATGTGGTTTTGTTTTCTCTTTCTTTATTCCATTGTTCGATCATGTTGCGTCTTTCTTGACTGGTTTGTCTTTTATGTCTATGTGAGCTTCCAGATCTGTAATGAAAATGTTATGGAGTGTACGAATGATTGATTATACCTATTGCGATTAGATTTAGGTGAACGTTTTTTATACTCTGGATATTCTTCATACATTTTCTTCATTAATTTACGCCTTAATGATCTCGGTATATGTTTTATATGCATAAAATTACAATAACCACCACGACGGCATTGTCCATCAACAAATTGACGACATCTAGCCTCTCTAAAATCGGTTACAGGTGTATATTCCGCTTGTATAGGCCGACCTATATATATATAATGGGATTTGTAATGATAATATAGAGTATATAGGTCTATATTTCCATTAACATACCACCATAATAACGCCCAGATAATGATGTAACTGCTCTAGCAGCAGCATTTTCATCAGAATATTTAATATATACATTTCCTATAATATGATCACCGATATTATCACATACAACCATATCCTCAATTTCACCATACTTCATCAACTCTAAAAACACCTCCTCAAAAAATTCCTCAAAATGATCCGCCGCCTTATCCAATATCTCATCCGAAACTAATAAATAAATATTAAAAAATATGTATTAATTTAATCAATACATCAACTATATGCAATGTCTTCCACTTGAGGTTACAATCCAACTATCTTCATCCTGCCGTCAGCTCTCCACCTGATGTTACAACCTCTATTCCACTCGCCGTGGAGGCCTCTTCTATTTACCTTCCCCTTCCAGCTCCCGTGGATCGCTTCCAGGTATTGCACTTCCACTTGAGGTTACATCACTAACTTCCTGTTCTTCCGGGTTGACACTCTTTGTTCCTCCGGGTAGAATTCCTGTTCTTAGGGGTTAACATATTTACGTTTTTCCGGGTATACATTATACCGAGGATGATCTACGGGAATCCGAGGGGAGGTAAATAGAAGAGCTGTCTGCAAGACCAACAGTGGTTGGACTCAGGTGGAACGGCTAGTTGAATAGAGACGGATGGAAGAAGAATATAGTATAACATATATTGGTATATTTTAGGACAACTTACTTAATTGTCCTTCAGCAATAGCTATAGCTATTGGTGGATTTTGGTACATGTGTCGGATTACGAGTGTTTGTGCAGCAGTAGGTTTATAATGAGTACGACTGCATTGATCTCCGTGTCGGCAAGCTCCAATTTTCCAAAAAAAATGGGCAATTTACACGATCCTCTTCAGTACCTATAATCCTAGCTAGATGTTCTGCCATTATACTAAAATTATATCCATATTTACGGGAATACTATATTATATTACTTACATCCAGAAACTGCTCTAATGGGGAATGGAGATTACATTTAATAATGGAACAAATGAACACACTTAAGTAGAGAATAATGTTAAATAAAATTTTAAATGTGATATACTACTCTGTAATTATAAATTTGATAATTTTTATTAACAATTATGGCACGGTGTGATGATGAATAATTAATAGGAAGATGTATACTATTAATTCCTTATTCTCATAATAATTACTGTATATTAATTCATATAAATTTTAATTTGTATAGTAATTTAACGTTAGTTTGAAATTTCTAGGAATATTTATTCCCTCATCCAACATAATATGTTTGTTATATCCTTCATATTTTAGACACATTAATATTTTACCCTATTGTTTAAATAACATTAATTCCACTATAAATTTTTAATATTTATATTAAAATTGATGAAAAATTAATAAATATCAATGGAATCCTTCATGTATTATAGACAGCGTCGATTATGAACAATGACAATCGTGGGATGATTTAATAATTGTTATAGATATGATTCAAATCTAATATTTTAGTGTTGATTGAGATAAAATGCCTAAATTAACGTCAATTTTAGTGACTGGTGGAGTAATTGGTGCGGGTGCTTATTATTCTTACAATAATATATTTAAACCTAGAGATTTGAGTAGGAATCCATATTTTGAAACGTATGATGATAGTTATAAGACGTTATTAACTGGAGATTTAGTATTTATAAAGTATAACTTGGATCGTTTGAATGTATTGAATAGATATAAATTGAAATTTGCACGTTCAATAATTTCAAATTTTGGTTATGATGATTTGGGTATTGTATATAAAGATAGAAAGGATAATAAAATATATATATTAATGTTACCAAGTGTAAATTTATTTAATAATGTTGATTTAGATGAGTTAAATATTAAAAAGAATGGATATACAGGTATTAAAGCTATAGAATTTATAAATTTTGTTAATGAGAATTATCCGGACTTATTATCTACACGTAGGTTGATTTGTGATGAGGATATAAGAAATAATTTGACAGAATCTATAAAATTAGTAGTAGAGGATATGAAATTATCAATAAATTCGAAATTATTATCATTAAAGAATCAATTATTATTGAAATTTAATAAAGAATTACGTTTATTAATTGAATCGTTGACGTTATTTAATGAGTATAAATATATGAACGATAATTTTCTAACAAGCTCTAAAGAGGTCTATGATGACGTCTTACCAAAATTGGAATATTCATTAAAGAATCGCATAAAAATTGATGATATTGAAGATAAATTAAAGAATTTACAACACCTGGAATCGATTATTAATGATTGTAGATTGAATGTTATTAAGAATGATTATATAATTTCAGGTTTTAGAAAAAAAAATGTGGATTTAGACAAGAAATTGGGTCAAAATTTATTAAGTAATGAATCTAGATTTATTTTTAGAGTATATGATACTTGTAAAATATTACCTATTAGAAAGGAGATAGGTATGAATATGAATATATCGCATTATGGTCAATTAGATTATATGTATGATAATATAAGATTATCATCTGTATATCATATATATACCGGTAGTATAAATAAGATACGTTATAATAATTTAAGATATCCTCATGTATCGAGACTTGTAGAATATAAAGTATAATTATATATATATAATGTGGGTAATGTGTGTATATATGTGTAAATAGTTATATGTTGAGTTTGAAAAAAAAAATTGTAAATTTGTAGTCAAAAACTCTATAAAAATAATTTACTATTTAAATGTAGCTATAAAATGCATAAACATTTGAAATTTTCAATGTTTTCATGAATATCTTGTCCGGGGTGTGTATTGAGGGAGATTTTTTTAAAAAAAACTAGGGTATACCTATAAATTTCTGGTATAAAATCATGGTAATCAAGGTAAAAGATGACGATAAATTCAGTGATTTAGGGGTATTACATAAGTTAGACGTTAATAAAAATGTGCCATCATCGGATACCATATCAACATTATATGATGACGATATAAACGATGTTAAGGAAATAAATGATGATAAATCTTTATCAAAGCTAAATTGTAAGGAATCAGTTGTAAATAATCAATTTAAATTAAATATCAAGCTACTAAGTAAGATAACTAGCTACACACCCGAAAGTGATCTCAGGGAAGCGAAGGGAGAAGTAAATAGAGAAACCGCCACAACTAGCGGCAGCGATGATATTACATCAAAGATTACAAAATCTGTATCGTCTTTATTTCGACTTGTAGATAACACATCCACCGTAGGTCTTGCAGACAGCTCTCCACCTGAGGTCGTTCCACTCGCCGTGGAGGCTTCTTCCAATTACCTATCTCTAAAGAGTAAAGCCACTCCCGGAGATCGTGGCAGAAGTGATGGTGTAATAAAACCCGTAAGCGATCTATGGGAGCTGGAGGGGGGGCTAAATAAAGGAGCTGTCTGCAAGACAAAGACAGGTAAAAGTGGAAAGCCCAAAGCAGAGGTTAAAAATATTAGAGTCGCTGGTATATTTACATCTAGAGATCGTTGTGAAGATGAAGGTAAGGATGTAACCTCAGGTGGAATACCCGTAGGCGATTTATGGGAGCTGGAGGGACAACTAAATAGAAGAGGCTCCACGCCTAGTGGGAAGACCTCAGGTGGGAGTGTAAGACTAGATATAGTAGATTGGACTTATGATGTATGTAATTTGAAAGATGAATATGCTATAGGTGGTGTCTGTGAGACGGCTTATAGTGGTGCTGACCTCAGGTGGTATGGTGAGTCTGACAGGGATAGAGCATCAGGTACAATAGATGATGCGATGTTATATAATGAGAATGTTTATAAGGGTTGTGAAAGTTATTGGTATAGGCCATTTAGTATAAGTGGTGGTAGGTTGTGTAAGTTGAATGGTATACCTGTCGTGGAATGTGTGGTTGGTAATGTTCAAAAATCTTGGCATTTGGAGGCTATAAAATTACTTTCTAGGAATATTTATAGTATGTATAAATTGATTATGTTACGATTGAGTAATTCTCGATATAATATTCATCCTAAAAATCTATTAATTTATTGTAAAAATGGTTGGAAAGTTATTCAGGATGGTAGCTTCGGTACTGTTTATGTGGGGCTAGTAGAAGGTATGGGGTATTGTGCTGTAAAAATACCCAACAAATATATGATATATAATGATGGTATAGGTGTGATGAAGAGATTTATAAATGAATGGGATATATTGTCTAAATGTAATCATAATAATATTATAAAATTATATGGGGGTATAATATTGGGTATTTATGATATATGGTTATGTACAGAATTAGTTAATGGTATAGATTTACATACTGTAAAATATGGTGGAAGTAGGGGTGTACGTCATATCCCCATAAAATATTCATTGAAAATGTGTAGACAATTAGCAAATGCTATTTATTACCTACATACACCTAATGTTAATAAAGGTATAATTATACACCGTGATATTAAACCAGAAAATATTATAGTTGATATCAATTATAACATAAAATTATGTGATTTTGGTGATGCCCAAGAAACTAAAAATGGGGTTTTAAACACCATATCTGGGGCAACATGGTTATATGCACCACCAGAATTATTATTATTTGATAGTAATAAAACAATATTAAATGAAAAATGGGATATTTGGTCAATGGGTTGTGTATTTATAGAAATGTTCGGATTTCCAGGACCATTCCATCATTTAGTTAATACTAATGATCCACCACATATAGTATGCGAAAAAAATGATCAAAAATGCCAAAAAAGGCCTAGTACCAAATATACCCAAACTATTATATAATAAAAGAATCGGTAAACTCATAATACAATGCCTCAATAACAACCCCATTAAAAGACCAAATGCACTTCAAATTTGTAAAATACTCAGTAACCCAGATGTTTTACTCATGCAATAAATAAAATAATCTACCCTTTTATACATATATATACCTATATAGCTTGTCACTAATGTTAGTTCAGCACACCGAAGACATATCCAACTCTCTTGGTCCTGCAGACAGCTTCTTTTATTTACCTCTCTAAAGAGTAAAACCACTCCCAGAGATCGTGATGAAGGTAGAGATGGATCATCCATCATGGGAATGATGGAAGATGGTGTTCAGGATGTGTTGGATGTAACCTCAAGTGGAAAACTCGAGTGGTAGTGGAATACCCGAAAGTGATCTATGGGAACTTGAGGGGGAAGTAAATAGAGGAGCTGTCTGCAAGACGAAGAGAGTTGGATAGGACCTCAGGTGGAGGCGAGTGGAAGATAAAGTGGATTAGACTTCGGATGCGACTGAAACATTGTTAAAAATCAATTATATATCTTCATGTATATTATATACATTTATTAATATAATACCCTAGAAATTATAGTGTTTAAATCCCCATAAAACCCTACAATGCCTCACAAATTAAATATACCCCACAATCGCCACGATCTCCGGGAGTGGCTATACTCTTTAGAGATTGGTAAATAAAAGAGCTCTCTGCAAGAGAATGCGAGGTCGTAACTTCGAGTGGAGACGGCAGAACGAAAAAAGTTGAAATGTACTTTCGATTGTAACATTGGGTATATATAAATTTCTAGTCGAGTTCGCTATCGCTGAATTCGCCTATTAATATGCCTTCATTGGTGTCGTCTTGTGAATGGTGATCTCTTGTTGTAGAGGGTTCGAGATTATTATCAGTGTCGTCGTCATCGTTTGTGTTGCTGGTGTGTGTAGAGTCTTTGGAACCTTGGATATAGAATTTATTTTTTATCATACGTTTTAGTTTTACTGGTATTCTAAGATTAGGCCATGTGGGTGTCTGACATTCGGCACCTTTGCATTCATCATTAGTATTTTTAATCAATTCATCAGCATTACTTTTTTCAATTAATAATGAAATGTTATGTGTAAATGTGTTATCCAAAGGTATTAATACTCTGTAATACTCTCCTGCTAGTGCTGATGATTCTACAACATGAACGCCTGTAATAATAGAATTTTTACCATCAGCATCTGCATCTGTCTTTGTAGCTGTAATTATTAACTCTGGGAATAATACATCTAAACTGCTTCTACCAAATAATGATATGACCAATTCTAATGGTGAAGTATAAATAAGTGGTCCATGTGATGGTTCACGTATAGGATCTTTATTAGCCTCTTCTGTTTTATCTACAATAGTATATTCACTTAACATTTCTGTTACATCATCTTCATCCTCCTCATCTATTTTTGTAGTAACTTTTTTATCTCCAGATTTATTAGATCTTCTTTTCTTACCATCAACTAATGAAGTAAAATGTTAGTTGTATATATAAATATTAATATACCTTTCTGTAATTTCTTTTCAGTACTGTCTTTACTAGATGGAACTTTTGGTCGAACAACTGGTAAATCTACCAACTCAAAACCATCTGTTGATGGATCTTTACCCACTCTTTTACCATTACCTATAAGTATGAATGTAAATTAGCGCATGTAGCTATATCAGGATAAAATTACCCCCAACTTCATCATCGTCATCACTATTTATTGCCAATACCAAACTATTATACAAAATAGGTAATAATAAAAATATTATTAATAATTTGAAAAATTGTCGAACATTGAATGCAGTATTCATCTTTTACACATTTAAACACACCAAATATTCCAGAAATTTCCAGATCATATATCAATAAATGTGTATACAAAGCTAGCTACAATTATAATATAAAATTATAATAAACAAATAAATTACAAATTATAAGTCATATATATGAATATTAAACAATTTTAAACGTGTTTTATTATTAATTATGTTTAAAAACTGCTCAAAAAAACGCAGGCAATGCGTGGCATATAAGAATAATTTTTGGAGGGGAATATATTATTCTCAACATTTTATATATAGATCTATTTAAAATTTTAATGTATTTTCAAGTATATTTAATTGAAATTTAATTAAATAATGTATAAATAAATGAAATTTTAAGGGATTCTATTTTCAGAAGATAAAAAAAGTAAATTATCTACAAGTATATATTAATATTAATATTATTTAAAGGATCTATAAGAAATTTAATATAAATTTATATATTAAATATCAATTATAATATAGGAATCACTATATATTTTTTTATTTTATAAATTTATAATCACCCCCATTCATAATATACTATAATAATACTTTATAATATAATAATGAAGTCATTCACCTCGAATTCACTATTTGTACGATGTGGAATAGCCGCAATGGCATATTATATACCACAAGATTTAGGTATAGGCGCTATTTTAGCATTGAATGTTAGATCTGTAAGTTTATTTATATTTAAATTCAATTAAAATAAATTAGAATAGTAATAAAATAACAGGAAATAAATCACCTGGACCTAATAAAGATCAATTAGATGAAATTTTAAATAATTTTATGTTAAGACATGGATTTCCAGAAGGATCATATGATGTATCATATAATAATAGACACACAGTCGTAAATTTATTTTAAGATAATTAATAATTATAAAATTAAAGTTAAAGTGTAATGTATTCGTCATCATTTAACTCTCAATCTTTATATACACTCTACTTTAATACGTCAATCTTGATAAATATCCATAATTTGGAATATTTAATATTAAATTACCATTAATAATTACTTTTAATATCATTTTTATTATATAAATTTATATTTAGTTATATAACTCTATCATTTATTATATTATCATATATAAATGTATATCTATAAGTAGTTTGAAAGTAAAAATCACCAGTCACACGTATTTTACCGCGAAAATATTAATAAAATATGGTCAAATATCTGTAAATGACAACTGTTTTATATAAAGATCAATCATATTAACAACGGAATTATTATAATTTATATATCATTACTAGACATCACATAATTTAACAACACATAAAATATGCCCCATAAAACACTATAAACCCCATATGAGGTATAATCAACCTCCACCACCCGAGGTTACAACCTTATCTTCCACTCGCCGTGGAGGCCTCTTCAATTACCTATCTCTAAAGAGTAAAGCCACTCCCAGAGATCGTGGCAGAAGTGTAGGTGTGGATGATTGGACATCAGGTGGAGACCTCAAGTGGAAGTGGAACCCGCAGCTGATCTCAGGGAAGCGGAGGGGGAAGTAAATAAAGGAGCTGTCTGCAAGACGACCTCAAATGGAAGTGGAACAGGATGTACAGTAGAATGTAATGATTGATGAGTTTATATTTTGATATGATGTTTATTTTTAAATTAAATTAGATTTTTTTTGTATTACAGTGCAGTTTATGATATCTGCGTTATAGAGTGTTGTGTTATGTGTTTTATTGATTATTTTGGGTGGGAATCCCGATAAAATGATGAATTCATTGACGTTCATGCCACTTTCATTACTGATTAATCCAATTAAATCACCGATTGTTGCGTCTTGTGAAATTTTTAAATTTATAACTTCATCTTTAATTAATTTTATTCTTAATGTTGTATTATTATCACTTAGTTTATATTCCATTGATCTTGTAATCGTTTTATTATCACAAGTATTACCAACACTAGATGCCCCAGATGTCGTGGTATCTTTTTGATATGGTTGATTTTGATGATCTATTAAATGTATAGATACTTCATTTGAACCATCTTGAAATTCTTGAGGTGCAATACCATTTTTAATATCATTTATAAATTTCAAATTCTCTGGTAGATTTATTGGGCGAAATGCACCATTATCTACAATAAATCCATCGGAGTAGACATGTACTGTATGACTATTGGGTGGATCATCGATACCAATAGCGCTATTATGTCCACCAGCGTAGTTATAATTAATGCTATCATTACCATCTGAAGCATAATCACTAAATGACTTGATATTTGACATTTTTATAAATTTTAATTAAAATCATCCAAATTCTAACCCAGAAGAACAAAAACCTGAAAGTGATCTAAATAAAAAGGGTACCACACCTAGTGGAAATAATATACAATCTGATATTCCTATTGAAAATGTTATGTTGTTATAGCTTCTGTTCTCACTCGTCAACACCTGAGGTCGTCCTGCCGTCAGCTCTTTTACTTATCTATCTCTAAAGAGTATAGCCACTCCCAGAGATCGTGGCAGATTATAACCCGTAAGAACGAAGATGTTCAACCCCTAAGAATAGGAAATATGTCTACCCGGAGGAACAAAGGTTGTCGACCCGGAAGAACAGAAATATAGTGATGTAACCTCAAGTGGAACCCGAGAGCGATCTACGGGAGCTGAAAGGGGAGATAAATAAAGAAGCTGTCTGCAAGACGAAGGAAGGTGAAGGTAATAGTACTGGACCTCAAGTGGAACCCGAAAGTGATCTATGGGAACTTGAGGGGGAAATAAATATAGAAGGCTCCACGCCGAGTGGAAGAGAAAGTGATTGTACCTCAAGTGGAGAGCTGTCTGCAAGACGGAGGAATGTGAATATATGGATTGAACCTCAAGTGTAACCCGAGAACGATCTATGGGAGTTTGAGGGACAACTAAATAAAGAAGGCACCACACCGAGTGGAATGAGAGTAGTATTGTACCTCGAGTGAAAATGAGTGTTGTATTAATTATTTGATTGAAATTCTGTATTATTTAAATTTTTATGTTGTAGGTATGATAGGTATAGATCTTTACGATAATTGGTGGCTTCGAGTATATTTTCGTTTGGTGGTAATAGTTTATATTTAAGATTTTTATATAGATTGGTATTAAAGTATGGATGTCTAATATGTAAGAAAGAATCTCTATATATTCTTCTATTTTTATCTTTATATTGATTTTTAAGTATAAATACACGTAATATATTTTTAGTACTATTAAATTTAATACGTAATAAATTAATAATAGATGGATATATATTTAATTCAATTAATATAAATAATGCTTCATAATTATTATTAATAGGTTTAATTAATTTTCTTAAACCACAATTAAATATATTAATATTATCAGTACCAATATTATTTAATTTATTAATTATATATTTAAATTGTAATTTTAATTCATTAATAGATTTATTTTTACATATTAAATATATATTATATGATGTTTTAGGTGGATATAATAAACCATCTTTTTTACTTTTATTTTCATTAATTATTCTTAATAATTTTTTTTTCATCATTATCTATTACATTTTTTATTTTTTTTTGTATATGTTTATATAATTCATCTGTTAATCTAGATGATAATATAAATTTCTAAAGATGTATATAATTTTATATATAAATATAAACTAACGATATTATTATTATTATTATTTGAATTATTAATTATAAAATTAAATGTATAATTTATAATGGATAATAATAATAATAATAATAATAATAATTTCATTAAAGGAAAAAAAATTTTTCTTGTAATAATCTACCTCCTTCTACATGTAATACATCCATGTAATAAATTAGACACCACAATATAATAAATAATTAACTTCAATGAAAAATTTATATATTTTAATTAAATTACATCAATTTTCTACATCTTCTAATAAAAATATATATAAATTAAATATAAATACTATTAAATTACTTAAAAATTATTTAAATAATATATCATTAAATGAATTTTATAATATAAATCAATTAATATCATTATATAATGAATCATATGATAATGAAATCTATTTAGAACTTAATAAAGAATTATTAATCTTATATAAAAAGACATATAATAATATAGAATCATCTACAAATTTAAAATTAAAACCATTAAAAAATAATCTTAAATTATTAAATGATTCATTATTTTCTGGAAATTTATATAAATTTACAAATTTTAATAAAATTTTATTACAAGTATGTAAAATTATTAACATTATTCAACTATATATATACATCTTAGGTCAAAGGTGGTATAGGAGGTGAAGAATCCATGAGATTCGCATCAGAATTATTCAAAATGTACCAAAATATCGCATACAATAATAATTATAAATTTATAACTTATAATAATACAACAGCAGAAGTTATCGGTAATGGTATGATCATTTATAACCCACACATTAATACCTCAATACAACACACCACAGCACCCGAGGTCCAATCCACCTTCTCCTCGTCCTGCTTCAGCATTCCACCTGAGGTCCAATCCTGCCGTCAGCTCTTTTAATTACCTATCTCTAAAGAGTAGAGCCACTCCCGGAGATCGTGGCGGAGGTGAAGGTAGTGATGGATCATCCATCATGGGAATGATGGAAGATGGTTCTAAGGATGTGTTGGATGTAACCTCGAGTGGAAGTAGAACCTGGAAGCGATCTATGGGAGCTGGAAGGAGAAGTAAATAGAGAAGCTCCATGCAATGGGATGTGAGATAGTTCTGGACCTCAAGTGCAACCTGGAAGCGATCTATGGGAGCTGGAAGGGGAGCTAAATAGAAGAGCTGTCTGCAAGACGACCTACGGTGGAGGTGACCTCAAGTGTGAGAGAGTTGTATTGAACTTCATATGTATGTATATAATTGGATATTATGGTATAGGTTGTGTTGATTTTTTCAAGTATGAGTTTGGTGTTCATAGGGTTCAGAGGGTACCTTTTAATTGTAAGCGTATTCAGACATCATCAGCTGTGGTTACGGTTGTACCACATTATAACATAGAGGAAATAAAGTTAAAACCATCAGATTTAATAATTGAAACTATGAGATCATCAGGATCTGGTGGTCAAAGTGTTAATAAATCTGAAACTGCAGTTAGAATTACACATGTACCCACCAATATCTCTATACATTCACAAGATACGTCATCACAGGTATATATCCATCATTATCATATCAAACATCATCAGATCGATAATAAACAAGTAGCACTCGAACTCATACTACAAAAAATCAAAGAAAAACAAGAACAAGAACTCGAATCAGTATGTTATCAACTCAATAATGCGATTACACCTGAAGTCCGATCCACACTCATCTTCCACTCGCCGTTCTACTTGAGGTCGTCTTGCAGACAGCTCTTCCTTTTATTTCCCCCTCCGCTTCCAAGAGATCAGCTACGGGTTCCACCTGAGGTCCAATCACTGTTTTCCACTGCTTCATTTTTACCTCTGAATTTGGAGGAATTTCATCATTTCTGGGGAAACTCATGAAGATATCTCAATGACTATTGAATGAATTACAAATGTTAATACTTCATTCAACAGGAATTTGATGATTGTATTGAGTTTACTAAACATCCCTTCATTTCAATTTATATTCATTGAGATATCTCTTCAAACATGAATTTCGTCACTTTACTCATATCTTGACGAGATTAGATTTATAACCTCAAGTGGAACCTGAAAGCGATCTACGGGAGCTGGAAGGGGAAATAATTAGAAGAGGCACCATGCCTAGTGGGAATAGAGGTTGAGAGGATACCGAGTATTGGACATCGAGTGTTTATTATGTTTATTAGATATGATTATAATTTCAGTTGAAGTTGGACATACGTTCATCTCAGGTACGTACTGGTGATCGTAGTGAAAAGATACGTACTTATAATTATATTTATGATATTGTGAATGATCATCGTTGTAAGGTGGTAGTGAATGGTATAGATGAGTTATTGGAGAGTGGTGAGGGTTTATATGAAATTCATAAAAAATTGAAAGAAATTGAAGATGATAGAATAATTGGATTTATTATAAATAATTTTCAATATTTTATTGATTATTATTCGACACTTTTTAGACAACGATGATTTATATCTGAGATGTGTAGAGTTCTAGAAGCTTAAGTAACAAAAAAATATACAGATTTAAATAAATAAATTTTTATTTAATTTATTAAAATGATTTTATTTTATTTTATAATTTAATTTTCTAAAAAAATTTTATAAATTTTTAATGTTATAAAATGGTAGTATGTGTAAATTGCGGTGTAGAAGTCAAGAGTCTATTTCATATATATGCTAATAATCAATCATGTCTATCAAAATGTATAAATTGTGGTAATATCTCAGATAAATATGTAGAATGGGATTTATCTATTATGATTATAGATTTATTATTATTTAAAATAGAATTATATAGACATTTGGTATATAATCATTCATCTAAACCATTTAATGAACTTACAAAATATAAATTACCTAAAATTATACTCAAATTATCATTATTATTCATATCCGCTGTCGCATTAGATTCTTGTAGTATCATCGTCATCAATCAATACTCTAATAATGCTAATCATTGGTGCCATCAAAAATCACTCAATGAAAATAAAATACTACTCAATACACTCATCAATAACTTCTGGAATTCAATCATCAATCATCATAATCCACTCGAGGTCCAATCCAACTCCTTTTCCACTAGGCGTGGAGCCTCTTCTGATTACCTATCTCTAAAGAGTAAAGCCACTCCCGGAGATCGTGGTGAAGGTA